>DWPT01000682.1:0-22275 GCA_018251895.1 Agathymus mariae mariae
GTCCATGGGCGACGATGACCACTTACCATCAGGTGGCTCGTCTGCTCGTTTGTCGGCTATTTGTAATATAAAAAAAAGTCCAATTTCAAATCCGAGACGTAACGTAATGCAATGTACGTAACGTAACGTGATTAGTTAGACAACATCGACAGCGCCACGGTTACCTACACCGCAACATGTCACCTAGCACGGGCGCACCCCGCACCCCGCGATATTCACCTGCGCGGCGACAAAACGGCCGCCCTATACAGACACTCAAAAGTGACGTGTTCATACAATTAGACCACAGCGGGAACTGTTAGGAACTATTGCTGAAGGTATACACGCCTTGGATGGAGAACGTCGGTATAGAGTGCATATCGTTTACAATAAACAATATAACATTGCAAGTGTCGTTTATTTATTGACGCTAAAATAATTTGTGGATTTGTTGGATTTTAATTGTTGTACCATTATTTACTTATTTGTTATTGTCTGACATTGAATGAGTGAAATTTTATAAGGTGACAATGTTTTGCTAATTTTATCTATTTGCAGTTGCGACACTGTAAGCTTCGTCGATTGGCCATCGAGATAATCGATTATTGACAGGGTATTACAGAAAGTATTTCGCAGGTCTGTACCGTTCGGTAACTGAACTCTAGCGCAATACTTGTGCAGGTGTGCACGTGCCGCCGTTTACATTTAGTACGCATTCTCGGAGCCAGCTAAACATTACTGTCGTATGATTAGTTACGACGTATTTAAATATTATATTTTCGATTGACTACATTCGGTAACTTTAGCAAGCTGTCAACACTCGCACCGTAGTAGATGGCGGTGTGTGTCGTGAGTCGTGTCGTGTCGGACCTGCGAGCTGACACTGAAGTGAGCGCACCACACCCAGCTCGAGGTGTGTGTGGACGGCCGTTAACGGTCAACAACACGTTCCTACTGGAAACAGTACAAGTTTGGCGATTTACAACACGTTGCAAGTATCTATCGTGGTGACCGGTTGTCGTTAACTCAAATTGTCAAAACTTAGTGAAAGTTTTTATTCAATTTTTCACTTTAATGTTCATGTGAACAATTTTCTTAAGATTAACATTATTGTATAGAAAATACACATGAATAAAAGATCATGGCCAGCTTCTGACAATAGCGCCGGTGGACCACTGGTTCATTTCGAACATGGATTACATATCTAGTGATGTAGATCGCTACGGGCTCTTGTACCTCGAAAATGAAGAATCTGGTCAAAACAAGTGGGTAGACCTGTAACCGTTGCTACGAATATCTGGCGGATCTGAATAAGGAAATAGGAAGATTGTCTAGAGACACAAGCACCGGATGAATATAATGAAACTCAAGATCTGATTAGATTGACTACGAGTTATAATTTTACTAAAAACGAATACTTTTACGGAACAAAATCATTGGATTTATGAAATTTATTGTAGGTAGGTACTAGTAGCACCTTGCCGTAGCTATCACACACCAAGACGACGTGGCTACGCCAGGCCAGGCCAGGCCAGGCTCAGTTGTTGCGACAACAAACTGAGCAACGATAAAAACGCCGATAACTTCGAACCGTGGCCGTCGTCAGTCGTCCGTTAGTCTCCGAAGGTGCTCTGTCGATCCCGCTGCGCGGTTGTTACCTTTACTTTAGTGCCTGCTGCGTCGCCCGGCCCTTATGTAACTTGTTTGTTAATTATGTAGACGATTGGATAACGTACGTTTAGTTAAATAAACTACGTCAGTGGTGTCTTGTATTTTTATACGTGCCAGTTTTTTACGCCCCTTGTTTTGTAGTCATTAATTTACTATTAAATAAATTACGTTTGTTGTAGACGCTTCGTTTCACTTCGTTATTATCGCAGAAACGCAACAGGTGCAGCCGGAGGTTCGACATGAAATTGAAATAGAAATAATGTTTATTCGAAGTTGGTTTTTTCAAATCTTCACCGTGAGTGGTCCCGAAAGAAGCGGCAAAGTTTCTCAATAAGTTTTTTTTCCTACTCACAGTTACAGAAAGTACGAAAGCACTTATAGGTTTATATTAAACTCATGTTCAAGTAGTTTTATCTTTAAAAACATCTAGTGTGTCTAGAATTTTTGTCTGTTTGTCTGTGCGTTCCCGCTAATCTCAGAAACGGCTTGACCGATTTCGTTGTGGTTTTCACTAATGTATTGCAGTAAGCGTCATTTAATGCTTGAAGTTTGTCTCATTGCAATTCGTTGGTAAATAAACAAGTTATGAATAATACACAGAATTCACAGAACGTGAAAACCCCAGAAAAATGTAGATGCTATTTTTAAGCGTGAGGTAGTTTTCCCTGAGCGAAGCGGTGAGGGCGTTTGCTAGTTGTACATAATATCATCTAAAACATATTGTGATGCAACAGTTAACAATTTGATTTCTTTAAAGAGATCCCTAACCGAGTCGGTGGGTCTGAGTTTATAAAGGGCGCATACTGCTCATTTTTGTTGTACATAATTCGACTCAATATCTGTTTAGGAAACGGCTGGCTTCAATGGTGTAACGACGGATGGTACTCAAGGCGAAGTGGCGTCACTGAAACGCAATCGCAGCGACGCCTCTCCTGTCGTCCAGCCTACGTAGGGCACGGTGGTTCATCATAGCGGAGGGTCTGACCGACTCGATGATATACAGATTATATATGTATATACATATAAATAATAAATAGGTCTTATCCGTACAATAGCACGAGTTCACATTTGGTATACAGTACCGTCACACTACTATAAGTGGCATCTTAACCTCAGGGCCAAGGGGGCTGCTGAATATGAATTAGTTTGTAACTTAATGTAATTTTTAAAGTTTATAGCCGACAAATGAGCAGCCCAACATCGAAGGTATCACCGAAATGTAATCACGATAATAAATTCAGGAAGACCGTTTGATGGAAGTTTCGTGAGAAGGGTCTTTGACTAAGTCTGGCGTATGCCATACCGTGGCCATACTTTGGCAATACCGTGCCCTCAACCGTTGCTTGCAAGAGCCTGTGCCCTCCGATGTGTGAGGTAGACCAGCAGGTCATCAATGGACTGAAACCATATTGGTGATCGCTGATGAGCTGGTAATAACTCAGGAGCTGCGTGTTGATCATGTATTCCGTCATCTTCGCAAGCAGGAAGGGGAATCGTAATAGGTCTGCAATTGGTCGGTTCGCTGCAGTAACCTTGTTGGGGACAAATCTCTGTAAAAACAATGTCATTTAAGGAGCTCTCATACCTCAGGACGGTGGATTATTTGGCTCCCCCATCGTAAAGTGTCGAGTTGGATGCAAAGAGAATATCAAAGAGATCGGTTTTCAGTATGAGTTATGGTGTTATTTGATCTACGTAAAGGGTGAAAAAAACGGCCAACAGAAGTTACCTTCAAAAGCCTTAGTTAGCGACCAAAACTCGACTTTCTGAGGGTTTGCTTAATAGTAGCTCGCAGATCTGCCATTGTACTTCCATCCACTATACTGCTTTCGACTCATTGGTGACCCAGATCTGGTTGGAACCAAGCTGAAAAGCCTTGAGCACAGGCGCAGGGTTGCCAGCCTCTCGGATGCATTTCGGAAAGTGTGTGCAGGAATTGTTCGACATAATTCTCCCATCGCCGTTTCTCCATCGAACAACTCGGCGTACGGCGGGTATCCATCCTTACGTAGTGAACGTACCATCTGCACGGACGACGCGGTTTGCGTCTTCATTCATTATCCGCACTGCAAAGGACTGGAATAACTTGCCCGCGTCGGTGTTCCCGGCTACTTATAATGTGGGAGTCTTCAAGAGAAGAGTGAATAGGCTTTTATAAGTTAGTGAGTTCCACGTCGTAGACTTCATCACCACTTACCAATAGGTGGGATTGTTGTCAAGATTTAACTTATCTTATTTTAAAAAAAAAAAACTACCATTCGTTGTTTTGCTAAACGGGATACACCGTGTACCTTAGATTCAAGTTCTAAACTTTTCGGATGTTTCCTTGTATATGCCGATACCTACCCAAATTTTTTTTCGTGTTTTATATAAGCTTAGTTTTTTATTGTTTATAACGTAATAATACAATAATTCTGGTGTTCTCGATAATATTAAGTTTTAATGTAATTGCATAAGTAAAAGTGCCATAATTACAAATTTGACTATGTCTGACTGAAATGAAATGAAGTAATATGTATTCGAAGTTGGTTACTACGTCTACTATTTGAGTATTATGGCTTTACAATAATTAACACTATAGTACAATCGCGCACATCTCTTATGGTCTCGAGGTGCGGTTTCAGGATCTCACGGATGGTTCGCTGTAAGTTCCTTTCGTAAAATTCTTTCATCGATGTGGTGCGTCCTATATACTAACACTATTCGGTTGTAGGATTATGTGAGTTTCATTGGGAAAACGAAACAAAGCTATACACAAGACTAGTTACATACAAGCTATATGCAAGAATACAAATCTTCTGCATCGATTTTGTGGTCAATGTTCAACCGTAAACAAAACAATATACCAGTTTCTTTTTAACAAGTATTACAATGAAACTTATCACATTGATCATGAGCTGAATCAAATCATGTTGCGTCATTGTAGCGACATGCATACACATCCCTTCTGTGGTGTACTGAACGCTCCATATTCTAGAGACGCCCAGTGATGTCATCCGGATTAACCGTATTACTGCTAGTATATCATATAATACTACTTTCACTGGGAACACTGACCAGCAGCGCCGGCGCTAGCGTGCCGTGACCGTGGCGTAGTGAGGAAAGCTAATAGAAAAGTGACATCAAGATCCCTGTATCACGTTATTTAGATAACTTAGATTGATTATTATACCAATACGTGTACATCTCTAACTCTTGAAACATGACACTATATACTAATATCGTACTTATTTTAAAAACTTTAGCCGATTGGTTTCGACACGTGACAAACATTTTATTAAAGTAATATTCGCTATTATGTAAAGATATGGTCCTTTTAAAATATTAAAGCGTGTGAACAGTGAGATATGGGTGGCATGTGATTGCACCGGCTTGCCACAGCTAACATTGCGGAGTCCTTTCATGGTAAATTTTAAGCGCACAACAAACCATTTTTTTGCTAGTTGAACTCTGACCTCCTTAGCCGTGCTTAATTGATTGATATTTATTTCGTCAGCCATTATTTCTGTGGGCCCCATTGCTTTCAGGCTTTAAATAGGCATGTATAAGTACTCCTACTATCTAAGGCTAAAACAATAATACGGAATCTATCCTTCGACCTGTTTTGTCAATGTTTGACGAATTCTTGTGCAGTTTTTTAATGTGTACAGCTCATAGGCAAATATCGGTATAGCATTGTAGTTCTGAGAAAAATAATTATTTACTGAACAACTTATTTCACCAGCCAGTCACGCTCAGTGACGTTACTCCTAGTGATGCAAACTTTATTAAATACCTGGGTTTTACAAAGTGCTCAGAAAAAAATATGTAAAAGAAGTTACAGTCGTATGAATTCATGAAGTAATCGTAAGACTATATCAATCCGTGCAGTTGCACAACCGTGCGGTCTACCTGATTTTGCCACGGTAGCTAGTAGCTAGGTACACTAGAAGGTAAAATCTTGCTCAATTACGTAAGTATTAAGACAAAAAAAGCAATGAAATGGTTTAGTCTTGTTGTCCTGACTCCTGCTGATGATCCCGCTCGATCTGATGATCAAGGGACACATAAACGATGCCGAGACTTCTTACGGAGGTTGTTGTGTGCTATGCCGTTCAGCTTATTCCGACGGAGTTGTTCTTATAAGGGTTCTTCAATTGTATTTCTATCTTACCGACTTCCTCCTCGAATCAACTGTGCAGTATTTTAATATGTTTCTGCTGCACTGAGTTGGTAACCAAATTAACAAACGGGGCTACCGCTTTCATTGCCGGCACCGGATTAATGACAGTTCTGGTGTTATGGACGTCCGACGTGTCCTATATTGTGGTGTCCTATGGTGTGTATCACCTGTGGTGACCACATACCGAAACGCGGTTCGTGGTATAAAACATACAAATACGTACTCGTAAGTTAGTCAATTAAGTTTTAGCTAAAATGTTATTTTGACACGTTAGCGCTGTTTATGTTATACGTTTTAACACATTTTCATGTTCTGTGCAAAGGTCCGTTCGTCTTAACCAACTGTCTTGATCCGACAGGTATGAAATCGCTACTTCGTAGATAGCTTCTGTGTTGCACTAAAAAAAATCATTTAATTTTTTTCTTTTTCAATTGGGAACAGAAAGAAATCAAAAGAAGCTAAGTCAGGGCTGTAGGGTGAATGAGTTTGGATCTTAACTCAACTTCAGATTCCTCAAAGCCTTCATTCAAGCAAGCATTTATTCAATGTCACAATGCGTTATGTTACAGAATGATTTCGCGAAGCCCGTCCTTTGGTTTTCTTTTCCAAGCAGCTTGAAAAGATTTCGGCAGTGCTACTATATTGTATTATACGATTCCGAGTTAACTGACTTACAATTTTCCTTCGTTGACGTCTATTAATGTTCGCCCCATGAACAACACTAGCCACTGTTTTTGCCAACGTTGCGAGGTCTATGTAATTTAGTCGTTAATTGTCCTGAGAAATCCCATACTGATTTTATTTGTCGGATCTTATTGTTCAATGTATAGATCCACGTTTCGTCACCAGAAACGTTTTCTGAAACGCATCTTGATGCCATGTTTTTGTAGCATTGCACCAAAACGGTTAGAACATAGTTCTTTTTTGAAAATTGAGCAAACGATTTACTAAAGTCAGTTTCTCGAGAAAGTGAAAAATATGTGACATCGCGTTAATACCTGTGTTAGATTGCAGAAATTACATTGGCACATAGAACAGAACACGCATTTGGTTCAAAGCAGGTTACATTTATGTTGTAAAATTGAATAGGTGTACACTCATTTGCGTTTGTTTCTTTAATTAACCATAACCAATAACTACAGGTAACTTTGCAATTCAATTTCACCGTTACATAATTATAATCACGCCAAATAATTGTGTTTCGATCTACACTATTTGTTATGATTACATTTGGTTCGTGTTCTAGTAGCGTCAGCGGCTATGTTAAGTTCGTTTCCGTTACATTACTTTCCATTTCTTATTCGTATCATACTCGTAGCGACTATCGGTAGGTACTCTTCAAGTGGAAGATGACATAACGGGGTGAGAGATTTCGGAAAGGCGCGCGGCCGGCCTGCCGGGCGCTCGCCGCGGCCGGACGTGGTTCAATATAAGTATGCGGAATAAACGCGCAGCCGCAGTTCTCCTCCACCGTCTCAGACGTTAGTTTACCCATAATGGGGAGAAAGGTAATAAACTAATAACAATTTGATAGAATATTTATTTGTCAGTATAAAAAGAATTATTTGTCAAAAAATCCGAGATTGTAGGGAGCGACTTTTGCAGTTTAGGTTTGTGATCAGGGGTATCAAAATATGAAATATAAATGTATCCCGTTTAATCATTTGTGTTTATCTCAAATCAGTGAAATATGTAGCCTGTAACTATGTGAGTGATCGTGAAGTGATAACGAAAGAGGCAGCGGCGTATTATTAAATAATATATAACTATCTGCTATTTTTATAATTTAGCCTTATCTACAGTAGGAAGTGCGTATCATAATTATGATTTAATAATTGTAATTTATCTTCTCGTTTTCAGACCTTATTGGCGATTGCGTGCTGGCTCACGCTTAGTAGAGTCAATGCAGCTGCTTCCATCGACTTTGCCAAGTTAGAGGATAGCGTGGCTGAAGCAAATCTCCCACGTCTGTACCGCAGCATTCCTGTTGGTGTTTACGCCGGCGCATCACCGTACGCTTCTTTTTCCTATCACGTTCCGGCGTTTGCAGTGTCGCCTAAAGTCACGCACATCGGACCGATTAAGCAAGAAAGCGTTCTTGTAGAAAATAAGCAGGGAATCTTAAAGGATTCCTATGGCAACAAGTTCGTCGAGTCACTTCAATCAGTGCCCTATAAAACAGCGTTTCCTCAGCAGTATGTACAGCTACAAGAATTACCAGCTCATCTCGCTCAGCCGCTCGTAGCAGCGGCACCGAGTTTTGAATACAAACAATTAAACACACATTTCTTTGAACCTCCCAAGTTTCAAGTACAATCCGTGCAAGCGGTAGCACCGTCGACATCGAATCACTATGCCATAAATCAGCCTTACCAGTTTGGATCGATCAGGACTCATCCGATTAACCAACAGCAACATCCAACGAATAATATTGAGAAATCACAACGCCTGGAAAAACATTCTGGAGCAATTTCAGGTACAAATAAAGAGAAAGCAGCGGCTATTAAGCTAGATACGAAACCCCCTGTGCCTTTGCTAGACCTCAGTCTTCTCGAACCTCTTACTTTCGAAAATCCTTTGGTTCCTCAAGTGCAGCATTTTTTGCCAAGAATTAGTTCAGTTACTTATCATAAACTCCCTCAAGTTAATGTGGGTGGAACAAAGGCAAAAGTTAAGGAAATTATGATACAAAAAACGAAAACATACGAAGGTGAAAATTTAGAAAATACACCTAAGTTAAACCCTCCGCAACAACAGCAACAGAGATCACATCCAGATGGCGAAGATGAAAGAGATGAGCATATTTTACATAGAGATGTGCCCAACGATGATTCGTATGAAATAAATTCCCCCAATTACCGAGAGCAGTACACGGAAAAGGTTCTTAATTACAATAAAGAAAGTCAGCCGGACCCCGTACATTATACTTATAAAATGAAGAGCGAAAAAAAGCCTTTATCTTACAATTATGTGCGTACGACTAAAGAGCCTTACCAAGAAGAAGAAGAAGAAAAAAATGCAAATCAAAATAAGGAACAGGATAACAATCAAAATACTAAACATCATATTTACAATTTTACGCCTGAAGAAAACGATGACGATAAAAACTTCTATCGTAATTCCCAGCATGTCGAATCTGAAGACTCTTCAGAAGAGCGTAGTCAAAATAAAGCACCAGTACGTCTCACACAATATAATCAAGATAATGAAAAAGACAAACAACGTCACAATAGGTTTGAACATCGAGACGACGAACCACACAGTAAATCAGAGAGAATTGTTCATAAACCGGAAGATCATAATCGTAAACTTGATAAAACTGTTAATCAAAATCAAAACGCTCCGCAGAAATATAGTGGCATTGAAACTCTCTCCGATGATAATCCTAATGTCCACATTCAACCGACTGTACAAGGGCATGAAGACAATACTCATGTTCTTCCCACACCTAAAAAATATGCTTCTATAAAAGTGGATCCGAACCAACATATTAAACCACAAAACCATGAGTCCCGAATACATGAGGACAACTCCGATGGTCCTCCGCATAATCAAGCACACTATCCCCCGGAACAGCATGTAGAAGAAAAATCTAAGCGTATAATTATTACAGAAGAAACACCTGAAGATGCCGAACCAAACAGTAAAGAAGTAATCGATGAGGTAGAGGAGAAAGATGGGAATAGTGAAGATGCATTTGAAAATGGGTATAACAAGGCTCCGTATCATTTTCCAACCTACGAATCTATTTCCAAGGACGCTGAGAAAGAGATATACAATCCTGAACCATATGCGCCGTCTCGATACCACTCCGATTTCGATGTCGAACAAAGTCCATTTCAACAATACGTAGCTGAAAGTGACGAATTTCCAAAATCCACTCGTTCGAACTATAAGGATGCGAGGGATAAAACCAAAGATAAGTACTACTTAGATTATGCTATCAATAAACCCGAAAGTATGTTAGCTAGATTTCAACAAAAAGAAGACTATTATAAAACGTACATGCACTGGAAACCACAGTACTTAAATGATGAAGGTGGGACTGACAAGAAGGCTCATAAACAGAGTGCGAAATATACGGCAGCACCCGGTATGGAATACCATGCCGCTGCACAAAAACCGAAACAATACTTCGCTAAATACCAGGCTGCTCCGGGTTCGCAAGCCTACGGGTACGGGTATTCAAAGAAAGGGCCGAAAGACAATTCCGCTTATGCATCAGGCCCGTATCAAAGATTAAAAACACACACCCAGTTTGTAGAACCACAATTTCAGTACGGGTTCGAGCCATCACTGTTACCTCGGTTACTGGACAGCGAGCTAGCTGCGATGGCGAGTAACCACCGTCCAGAAAACGAGAAGCCACTGATGCGGAAGAAAGTGTATAAGGAAAATTGGTACGTAAAGAAGACGAGCACGAATGGCAGAAAGACACCTAGCTGATAGTATATTTATTTTTTTATTAGTTTAAGTAGTTTCTCAATAAATACAATGTCAAAGAATGTTTTTGTCATAAATATTAACCTTAAAGAATTTTCCAATTTTCTTATTTCTAACCAAAATACCAAGTTAGTACGACTTCTTACGCAATTAAACTTTCGCTTTTGATATATTACGTGATAGAAACTCTTTTTGGATCTATGATTGTGAAAATAAACAGAATTAAATTATTACTTAAAGTCGTCCACCGTTGTAGACTGGGAGCAAAAAGTATCAACATCAATTTAGCATGCCTCCGCAAGCGGAGTGATTTAAGCAATTCTAAAGAAATATTTGAATTCAAATATTTCTTGCTTTTCTAAAG
Source organism: Agathymus mariae mariae (assembly GCA_018251895.1). Lineage (NCBI taxonomy): Eukaryota > Metazoa > Arthropoda > Insecta > Lepidoptera > Hesperiidae > Agathymus > Agathymus mariae. The sequence continues at coordinate 10,620 of DWPT01000682.1, forward strand.
GTCATTATTATAAATCGATTTCATGTCAATAAGAAAATGTAATTGATTTACAAAAAGTCTAATAATTACGTGTTTGCATTTTTGTATCGTTACAAAATACTAGATTATTATCTAAATTCCTTAATTAATTTCGTAACTGACTTGCAAATTCAACTTTTTTAGTAACATTAGCACATTGGATTTAGTTAATTATTTATTTATTTTATATATCATATAAATTTTAAATGAAACAAAGTTAGTTACGTAGGTGGTTCTTTATTTGTTAATTGAATACTGATATAAACACAATTTTAGACAAGACAAGAACTATAAAATAACAACACCGTTACCTCAACCATACTTTAAATAAATTGACTAGTACATTATGCAATAAAATCTTATAATAAAACGGTTTTAAAATATCATTCTACTTATTCTCAATCTTATATATCGTACAGAGAGTTTCTTAAGTTAATTACTTCCTTTATATTATAAAAACATATTAGATAGGTACAAAAATAAAAGATTTAATTGTAAACGCTAAAATTTAAGTCGGACTTAGTTTTTGCTGGGTCTATCTTTGTTTCCGATTATTTTCTGTAACGATATTTGGCGCTTGCTTCCTTCTAAAAAGACGAAGTGTCATCAAAACGGTCGCTAAACCTAGGACTGCAGCGACTGAGGCCACTATTAATGCCGTCCATGGCCTTTTACCACTCTTCGTCAACTCACTGGAGTCAGCTATCAATGCCACTGGTTTTAGAATTTTCACAACGGGCTCGCAACCCGATTCCCTTACGTATTTTGCCCAAGTTCTATTTGCGTAAGTGAGTTCTCTTGGTTTAACAAATGGCCGCCTTCCTGGGACATTTTTATTTGGAATTATTGTAATATTTCGTAGTTGCAATTCGTTGTAGCGACAATACAGATTCTTTTTCTTCTTGTTACCTTTTACGACGATGTCTTTTTCAGCGCTCTTAGCGCCAACAAGAACGTCCAAGTCACCCTTTATCATGTTAGCCCAATCCCACATCTCCGCAATCTTGCAGTCGCATATGAACGGATTTCCGACTAAATTTAGGGAGTGAAGTTTAGGATTATTAACAAAAACTTGAGGGTCGATTGTTGTCAAATTATTGTTGCTCAGGTTTATTTTTTCCAATTGGTGCAAACATTCTAAAAAGGCAAGGCTACCTTCATCTGACTTAATTTTGTTCCCAGCTAGGTTCAAATCTGTTATATTCTCTGTATTTTTGAAGGCATCAATGTTTAGAGACGTAATGTTGCAGTTACTTAAATCGAGTATTGTAACTTGCGAAAGTTGCTTGGGAAATAATGGCCCAGAAGGCGGAATTACCAGTGGATTTCCTCCTAGTCTAATTTCTCTTAAATCAGTATAAGTTAGGTTTTTAAAGAACACTTTGGCGTTCAAGGGTCTTTTTAATCCGCAAAATTCTAATTCTAATGTAGTGAGTTGTGTAAGATTTCCAAAGAGTCCAGCTTCAAGTGACAAGAGGTCGTTACCTGAGAGAATTAATCTTTTCATTGAGGTCATATGTGCAAATGTATCCGGCCCTATGTATGACAAATTACTGTATCCCATGTTAAGGTATTCTAAGTTGTCAAGAGGGGCGAGTAGCCGAATAAAGACATTCACTAAGGGGTTATGAGATATATCCAATTCTATGAGATTTTCGAACACATTAAAGTTGTCTGGAAGATTACGTAAACCACAGTTGCTCATAAACAGTCGTTCAAGTTTCGGCAGTGGCGCTAGTGCCTCCTGTAAGTCTGGCGCGAAGAGAGGATTACCAGAAAGATGCAGAATCTTTAATCTAGTTGCATTAGCGAAAGCCTCCCCAGAGATAGGTCCTTGAATTTTACAGTTAGATAGGTCCAATAATTCCAAATGGTTGACGCTACTGCCTAAAGTGATTCCGACATCTAAATCGCGTAATTCGTTGTCTGCTAAGATGAGTGTTACTAGATTGGTACAATTAGAGAAGGTGTCTTCAGAGAGCGACGTGAGGCCTGATTTCCTTAAATTCAAATATTCCAATCTGTTAAGATTACCTAACACTTCTGGCCAATTTGTACTAGTCAATAAGTTACCCGCGAGTTCCAAGTTTTTTAAATTGACTAAAGAAGTGAAAACATTATCTGGTATATAAACAAGCTGACAATCGTTTAATTTTAATGTTTCCAGTCCAGTCAAAACGTCAAATACTCCTTCATCTATTGTTTTGAGAGGATTATTTGATAGGTCCACCGTGGTTAAGGACGTAACATTTTCAAAAAATTGAGGATTTATGGTAGTTATCATACAAGAACCTATATCTAAGTATTGCAGCGTGCTAGAGATCAGGAAGGGACCTTCAATGACATTCAACGGGTTGTCTTGAAGCTCTACGTTCAGCAGTCCTCGGGAATCCCTGAAAGGAAGTAAAAATATTATATATATATCAATTATGCGATATATATAACAATTATGCGAGAACGATGATTGTCGTCAAAGTTCCTAAATGCGCACTAAGGTTTATTGTAAAATCCTCGGATCGTCAACAAGTTAAGTGCTCTAGCTGGCTAATTCAATCTGCATTCTTTGCGAGTCCATTATCTAATATTGGCGTCATGACACTAGACGTAATAGACGTAATCGGAGCATTTACTTCTGTGGAAGTACGACAAGTTCAAAAGCAACTGATACAATTTTGTAATTTTGTCATCAGGTGGTATTGCGTGACCTTATTTCTTAGTATTGCACGCCTTTCGTGGGAAAACGTTCGGTGTTATGACACCAACGATTCATTGGAACCAACACATTGCAGTCAATTAATTCAGATTTCTGTATACACTGGTGAAGTATTTTCTTACGCTTATAAGAGAAGATATGGCGGTTGTAACAGCTTGAATTACCATTTCATATTGTGAGAAACAGATCTTTACGTAAAACCCAGATTTTCTTAAGGACTAACCAAACCATATTATAAAGTACTTATGCCAGTTATTATATAAATATATGTAGTACTACTTAAGAGTTTCTACGAATTCAATGAGATTACGAATACTAGTTAATGTAATTAGCGATGTCATGGTGACGGACGCTGCTGCGAAGTAACGCGCGATGAGTTCATCGAATGTCCACGAAGTGTACGCGTATCGCACCTTAGTTTAAGTAAATAAGTAATAATTTTTGCAACAAATATTCATATTGCACTACACTTTTGTTATATATTCCGAATTATCGAAATAATCTTGACCTTTGAAAGTCAATTATTAAATTCTTCTATCAGAGCTTAGAGGTCATGAAACCGAATTCGGAGTATTTCTGTTGTCTTTTTGAGATCGGAACACGGCTGCCTAGAGCACTTATTATAGCGATATCGCCACTATTCACTTGAATTGAAAATTACTTGCAATTACGAGTAGGTAGAGATCGTGAGGTTCAAAAGGCGGGAAGAAGATATTAACGAAAAAGAAGATATAAACGCGGGCTGAACATAATAATTCAGTCTACAGAATCGATGATTCATCAATGACAATATTTAATTTACTTTTCATTCTTTGTTACTAGTCATTAATATTCACAGTTCGTGGGGAACGTAAGTGGCTTCACCCTTCTTTGCGTCCTAGCTAACTTCTCCCCTGCTCTTTGTGCACTCCGGTGAGCAACGGCTGAGAGGCTGCGGCGAACGATTTCATCTGGTGGAAATAACCACTACACCTTCGGCGGTAGTCGCCATTTGACTCTTTTGGAATTAAACGTGAAATGTTTATTACATAATAATCGGGTATTCCGCTTCAACCTTGCCGGGTAATGTGTCTGTGATGTTTTCAATGTTATGGACACACATAGCCTGCTAGGACCGATTACCATTAGGAGGCCTATTTATTGCCTACCGATATAAAATTAAGTATTTTACCCACGTTTTGTGTATAAAATATTTAAAAAATAATGAATGTACACTACGTACAAGAACGCTTCTGGATCTACATAGCTGATGTTGTTTCCAGACAGATCCACGTCTATGAGATACTCCAAGCCCTTAAAAGCGTTTTTGTCCACTCTCGTCAGCTTATTATTCGCGATCTGTAACCTTCTCATCTTGATATCGCCAGGGAAGGTATTGATCTCCGTTATGTTGTTACCGTTTAGGTCTAGAATGTACACGCTCAGGCTGAGCTCATCGTAAGGGATCTCGGTCAGGTTACTCTCGGAGCAGTCCGTGACCCAGTTGATCCTGAAGTAGTGGCAGTCGCACTCGTCGGGACATTCTAGCTCGAAGCTGTCTCCGTTGAACCCGAAACAGATACGCGATACCAGGAGACAGAGGGCGAAGGTCGTAAGGCGTGCCATTTCAATTGTGTTGTAATTAACATATGAGCGCCGTAGTCATGTTGGATGATACAGATATCTGAAACTGAATATTAATTGAAGATTAATTTAGTGTTAAAGTTTATTCACGGCGTTATCTTATTTCCAATAATAAGGATGCCAATTCACAGTAATTGTTATAAAATCGAATTGATATGGACGCATAATCAAAACGAGCGCCGGCAATACTTCCAACTTACTGGCTCAGGTTAAATAAACTGGTGTTTGATGTCTGTATATACAATGTTTTTATATATACACGTAAGTGCATAACCCTACGAGTATTTCTAAAATATTACATTTTATCTAAACTAATTCATATATTATATTAGTATTGCATTGTTGTCTAGCGCAATTTAATCATAAACTAGTATGAATAATGCTATAATCTAGAGTATACTAGCTCGAACAACAATCATTTACAAAATCGGTTGCTCGCTTATATCTGCCATTCGACTATATATATAATCGAGGTATGTTATGGATATGAAATATTCAATCCGGATATGGATACGGATATATGAATAATATTTAACCGGTTTCGGATTATCCGATTGCTTCGGAAAATTACGGTTACGGATATTAGATGATTTACAATTTGGAAAAAAAAATAGAATATATATTTACCAAGTTTGGCTTTGTTTTTAGGTCGTAGGTGGCATTGTAATGACAGAAAATACAATTTAAACGATTAAAACTGACTAAAATGAGACCAGTTAACCAGTCAGACCGAGCATTGTTTAGACTCTGCTTCCATCCGCAATTATCCGAAACTTTTTTGATAAAATAATAATAATATCATTCTAAATTGAATTTCTTGAAGATAATTTAGTAAATAAATATTTTTTTTAATTCGCTAAAACAATTAACAAGATATTGCATATGACCAAAATAAGATAAACGGGTTTGTTATTTAAAAGAGACTTCCGACAAAGAGCATACACTACAGAGTTGAGCACATTCATTTGAGATTTAGGTGGTGATGATTGTTTGTTTTCATAAGGAAACTGGTAATTAGGGTAGAAGTAAGATGTTGCAGAAATGTTGTAGTAGAAAAAACGTCAAACGGTTGACATTGTTGGCAATGCCATTTCCTTGTATTGGTTACAATAAAATGATTTAAGCTAACCTTCTATCATGCATATCATTCTCCATAAATTTTCATTATTTAGTTACAATAAACAGGTGTTGTGTAATTTGGCTGAAATATAATTTTGCTTCGTGACTGGTATATACTCGTAATGTAGGTATTGTTCCCCAGCTACATTATTACTTTATTTTGTTCATCGATTATGTTGTATGCAAGGCATTTTTTTACAACTATTAATTATCATTTGCAATATTCTTTAACGGGTAATGTTCGACTTACTGTGTCACTATCGTTATATTTGTGAATAACGCGATAGATGCCTGTGTCATTTGTGTCCAATTTAAATTTGTAACCAAAGCTGGAGCTACGCGTCGAGCCCAGCCACACCACGCAATCACTAGTAGAAACGGTGGACAATCGCGTCGTAATGGCCCCCATCCTGCCGGCCGGCCGGCGCGAGCCGTTTCCCGCCAGAATTTTCCAGAACCGTAATTCACTGTGATTAGATCATGTTTCTCTTAAGGCCTAGGTCTAACTGAGCTTTTTTTTATATTAAAAAACCGATATTTTCTCATCTTGATAATAGCAATCGTTCGGAAATGATTTGAAGCGTTTGTTGGATCATAGATTTGTAAAGCCTTTTGTTTGTAAACTTTTAAAATACATATTTGCATAACGCTGCGCATTAGGAATTGTAACACTATTCACAACTGCCGAATATTGCTATCTTCGTAGAATGTCAGAGGTTTTTAATTCATAAAACTTGGAAAATGTCTGATATAAATAAAATAACAATAGTTGTAGGTAGGGATATTATAAGTAGTAACTTTACGGCCTACTTTTTATGAGGCAAGACGAAGCCAGGATACTAGTTTCTAAAAAATAATGTAAAACGTTGTATTAAAATGTACCAATAACTGGTAAAAACTTGATTATCGGTAATAACTTATAGTAACGAAATTATGGGGAAAAATACTGCCTTGCGAGTAATCCTTAAAAGTCTACTGTGGGACACAGTCCTCCAGTAACCCGCGCCACTCCAGCTGGGTCTGGATGGGTTCTTGCTGTTGATTATTAGTAACTAGTCCACCTGGTCGGAATGCAACCTGTGCTCGTTTCATGTAGGCGTGGATGTCCAGTGGACGACCAGCGTCGTGTCCCGTCTACCACTACTTCAACCATTTAACTCTACGAGCTATTACAGTAACTTTGTGGTGACAAATAAAAATAAAACATTCTTATGCATTTTTCTCCCGGCTAAAAATTCCTTTCCATAGCGCGTCGACTGATTGACCGTGAGGTTGAATCTAACAGTAACCGACAGCGTTCGAGATCTGTAAGTTATCGTATGTTTTCAAAGGTTAATCCAGAGTTTTCGAGTATTTTTTAGTGGAAGAATATTGGGTTATCGGTATTATGTATGATATGTAATATGAGGGTCGTACTATACTTGCGTCGTAATTCGCGCTTACAATTCCTGGTTATATTTGTAAATTAGTAAATATTTATTTACTGTTTAGAGGTAGGTGACGAACCATTATGTGGCTACAGTCGGTGATGTGTCTCGACACTGCAGGTATTAAACTGTAATTGCGGCGGACGAGGATAAGTAACTACGATTACATTCATGTAATTGGTAATGGCACCCACACACACGCACATCGAGGTACTTTACATGACTCAACGGTGAATCAGTTAAATTCTTCATAGACAAATACTTTTAGAAGATATACTGAAGGCGGAGAATTTATCTTTCCTTCTATATCATTCCTCAACGTCGACTGACTTGTAGAAAATAAACAGAGTAGAAAGGGTGAAACAGAAGATTTTTTTTTAAATAAATTAGTTATGATCCAGGAAAAAGAAATCACTGACTATTAATATTTTTCTTTTGCCTTATTTTAGGTTAGGTAGATAACAGAGGAAAATATACTTAATCGAGTGTGTAGTACAGTCAGCAGATATGTATTGTTTATTTAAAAACTAGTTTCAGGAGAACATTATACATTACGACATAACCAAATGTTACGTTACACAACAATGTCCGAAGGCGGTTCGTTGTGAGTTCGAGTAGCGCTCCGTGTGATACTGGACTGCTGGTACATTAAACAACTGCCTCGCCTTTGTCGACAGTCGGTGATCACTTTTACTTGAACTACATTTGTAATTGGCTACATAAATAGGAGGTTCTCAATTCTTTGGTATTTTTTTCATGTATGTTACCTCAGAACTCTTATTTATTTTATTTATTAACCGATTTGGAAAACTATTTTTTTTTTTGAGAAAGTGAACTCCTGTTTGGTCCCATTTAAATCTGAAGAAAAAATACAACCCTAAGAGATGTAACCAAAATGTTCAGCTTCTTCAAATTGAAAACGGTTTTTTTGTTAAAATATTTATTATAATAGATGAAAAGTTAGTACGAGGGCACTATTTATTCCTTAATAAACATTTCTTCCAGTAGGCACTAAAAGTGGAACAAAGGGCACCGTAGTCCAAGGACATAAGCAGCGCCAAAGGCATCACTGATCCTTTGTCGGCTATGAAATAAGAAGAAAGTAACATATTCTTATCCAGCCTAGGACAGTTTTCAGGACATCTTGCGTGCTTTACACCTGGAGGGTGAGCAAGGGTAAATCAATTGCTAAGGTATATTTGAGAAGAAGGGCTATGCAAAACCTTAAAGAGTAGACACAAGAGTCATATCTGTAAGGAGAAATTAATATTCCGGTTGATTTCAGTAATGTGAGTTTTTCAGGATAAATTACAGTCAAATATCACTGCTAAATTATTCGCTGAATGAATGTAAGTCATAACAATACCATCATATTAAACAGAAGGTAGTGACAGAAAATTTAATATAGCTACCTACTAATATAGATAAATTTAATATAGCTTGACCGCTGTTTTGATAATACTAACAAACATGCCACAGAGCAGGTATGTCAGCGACACAAATGTTAATTATAACATGATGACCATAACAACTTTGACAAAAACGTAAAATAATACGAAATACTTGTTAACCTGTTACTTTAATGTTATATCATCGAAACAATTTGGGTCAGAGCAATCAAGCAAGAGTCAATACAATTTAACGACATTTCAATGAAAGAGTTTGAAATTGTTATAAATAGAAATTTCAGAACGAAAGAAAGAACTTGTTGTTGCTGTACCTATTGATAACTGAACTAAAAGGTATGAGTTATTAAAAGTGTTAGCGATCATAAGTAATCATACGTAGGATGTAGTCAGTAATCGACAGTTACTAAAGCTAATTGCGGCGACGTGCAGTCTTCTTTTCTTTTTGAACAGTGCTTGCTTCAGATTGAGCGGGATTATTTATAATTCTTCTTTTCTTTTCCTTTTTTTTGCTTGACAGCAGGACCAAAATTTTCCCTTCTGTCGACCAGCCGAAAATGAAAACGGGACATTGTTTGGTGCTGTTTATTTGCATCATAATATTGTAAATACTGAGTGAATGCCATTGTAAGCAGATCGGAAACCTGATAAAACAGGTGTTGCCAGTTATGAACGCGACCTTTTATTAGGTTTTTTTATTATATAATTAATGTCACAAATAGACCTACCATTATTGTAAGACAGATAATCTAAAAGACAGTTACGAATGCCGTCTACGTGAATGAAACATGGTTTTAAAGATGTTACGCTGTATACTTGCTTCATTGTTAAATATTGGAAATGTTTTGTGATCGTTTGCATAACTTAGAAATTTAATTTGGTTTAATGAAAGTGATACACATTGTTATATAACTTGCTTAATGACTTTATGTTACACCATACGATATTTTGTCTTTTTAAATCATCTGGATGACCCAGAATATCTTGCAATTCTTGCTGAGTATCTACTCAGTCAGTAAGGAATATGAAGACGTTTCGGCATTAGTATTGAAATAAATACAAAGTTGCCCGACCTTGGTATGTATCACTTGAAAAGATTATGATTTATTAAGGTGTTAAAAGTGACTTGAAACGTTCGTGTATACACATGACCGATGAACGATTTTTTCATTCGATGGGTGCAGGTCATTTTGTTATTTGTGTAGTGTAGGTCTAGATGTAATAAAATACGCTCTTGACGGCGGAATACGTATGCGCCAAGGCCGCCCGCCATATTATTTTCCTTCCGCTCCGGACATGCTACATACTTCGTGCAGTTGCCGCTTGCGACTACAACTCGTGGCTGAAACGCTGCGCGCATTTCACATCTAGTGGACTCGGATTAAAATGTCGCAGATATTATAACGTAGGTACTTAGTGTTTCCGACTACTCTTGCATGTTAACAACATAATTTATACTTACATTTACTTATTTATACTTTAACTGTATACGTTTTTAAATATACACATTTAATGTAGATAGACGTGTGTGTGTATACACAGATGTATAGGTCGCGCCCGCCGCTACATAAACTGTTCATTGTTTGTCGGGCCGAACAAGTTAACAAACCAACTCTTGTGTAGTGGTGCCGCGGAACGCGTATTTTTCCCGTTTCACAAATCTTTCCTCGTTACTTTCCTTAGTACTATTCGGAACAAACTAAATATCTTTAGATACAGTAGGTATTGAAATTTCTGTAAAACCGCAACGTGATATTCACAAGCAAAGTTGAGTATGTTTACATGCATAATAATCACGCGTTTGTGAAATCACGCGAGCAGTCCTTGCAAACTTTGTCACCTTTGCCTTGATAAGATTTGAAAAATATAAAAACGCAAGTCAGTATGTATGAGATCGAGACGGTTGACGTCAATAGACCTATCTACGTATTGGATAAATGGTAAATGGCGGACCTATGTAAACAGGCAGGCGTGTCGTTTGTTATCAAGTGATGTACTCGTACTCACATGACTTCCGTTGACCCGCGCCGGCCGTGCACCGCGCTGCGCCAGTGCCTCCGGACTAACCACTACGCACGACCGACTTTTCCACACGCTCTTCTGAAGTCACTAGTGCAGGGACGATGTGTCACCGTAGCGATCGTTATCGATAATGATAACCGATGCTGTAGTATTGTTACTGCGTACGGTGACGCATGTTTTTTTTTAATCTAAGCACACAGATCTCTTGCTTAGCTGTTCCGTCGTAAATCAACGAATTAGAAAAAAACAATCACAGTGGATTGATGGGAGATCCTGCTATCTCATTTTGAAGAGCCGTTTTTGTAAGATCTTGCTTGTTACAAAAGGTAAACCACAGATTACAACGTTTAGAAAAATGGCTTAGTCTTGTTACATGACTGTTATCTACATTAATCAATTAATCCTGTAAATAAATAAAATAAAATATAGGCCAATAGTGATAAATTTGCGGAGTACTAGATCGAATGTCTAGTATCTTGTGACGTACGTTACTTCCAATATTTTGAGATGTATGTGAATAAAGTCAAGAAATTTAGAGACGTTTGTCGACTGAACCTCATACTCGACAATATCTAATCTCGTACTACATGGAACAGTTTTCATTGGTCGTTAACAGAGTCACGGACATCACTAACCCATTAGCCACTCGGCAAGGGTTACTCATTGTTATTTGGTATGGCACGACTTCAGCTCCGTTTGTTATGTTATGTGATATCATTATCAAAAATCATTAATTGCACGATCACATCGTTCGCCCTTTAAATAATAAAATTCAGTTTACTAGATTAATGCTAATTTAATAACAATGAATTTCCGCAAAGCAACGCCTGATACTATCAACTATAAAGTCAGTTTATTATCTTCGCCGTGTTATGCTTTATATTCAAGATAAAAATAAGTACTCACTTACCTTCACTTTAATATGCATCAATATGTTTCACGATACGTTTCACCAATATATAATACAGATGTCCTAAAAGTAGATGATAATTCCAACTGAACGATGTAGATCTTATCTGATCTATACATTATGGCATTTGGTCAAGATTTCAAGGTAATGAAATTCTTTTACGTCTTGTGCGTTATTTCTGGTCTAAATTTGCTTAACAGTAGCAGAATTATTTTCGCTCCTTTTACAAAAAACCCCATGGAATAGCCTTCCACGGACGGAAACGGAACCTTCCAAGAACGGAGCAGAAAAGGTAGTAAAATCAGCTCATGAAGGCCGCGAGTCCAATGGGTTTAGATGAAACTTAATCGAATTGCATGTTTTCCTTCGGGGGACGGAGGGAGGGAGGTTCTATACGTGTATAGAAGTATATGTCATC
>DWPT01000683.1:0-22269 GCA_018251895.1 Agathymus mariae mariae
ACATAATATTTGTAGGATCACTAGTATTTTCGATCACATTCTATTTTTTCTGAATGTGCTGGGAGGCTGAAATAGTTGCATTCCTTTAAGGCAACGCAAATAAAAAAAAATTTTGATTGTGGTGGTAAATTTAGGAGGCCAAAAGTATTATTGTTGAGTCATATCTTCTCATAACACTCATGACTTCCCAAGATACATCAAATAAAAAAGATTACATATAAGGACTAAATACGTTCTTTTTTATGAAATGTATGAAAAGAATATAAAAAAAAAATATGGGGCACAATATGAAAAAAACAAGCCCTAAAAGTTAGGTGTAAACAATACATGAAATGGCAAAATCTTTAAATTTCCAGGCATAACAAAAAGCATACCAACATGAGTACTCTAATCAGTCCCTAAGGGTACGGCTCGGACTATACGTTTATCATTTATGACTATAGTAGCAAACGAACATAGTTGAAATAATGTTAAGTGATCACACCAACTATATAACTCCTGAAAACTTCAATAGAGATAGCCACAAATAAGATGTTCTATTTTAATGGAAAAAATAACCATAAATTTGCTTAAAGAAAAACGTACAGTTTTCTATAATCAGTAACACATTTTTAGGAACCTCACGTGGCTATCTATCCGTGTGTCACAACCGAGCTTTTCGAAATCTCCAAAAAGGCAAAAAATTATATGAGGCTTATTGCATCTGCCACTAACACTGAATAAATTTGACGATCACAACCACTCTACCAAGATTAAAATAACCAAATAGAAGTTTCACAGAAAATCATATATGACAAAGGGTACAAGTAAAATAAAAATAGGGTACATCACAATTTTTATTAATTTCTCGGCATTTTACAAGCATTAAAGCTAAGACTTTCGACAAGTCATGTGTGGTATGTTACGATTGGCGGTAATCCAACGGCAATGTACCGATAATAATTTCGATAAATCGATTTGTACTTCAATCAATGCCAAGCTGACAAAAAAGGTTTGAGATCTTCGAAAGTTAAAAGAGAGAAAGTGTGCTACTTTAAGGAACCACAGAATAAAAATATCGATGAATATTCATGTTTTCCATTCATCGATATTCGATAGGTTAAATATATCATAACTGCTATTACATAGATGATTCATAATATACAAGCATAATGAGTTTTATTTTCTTTATCGAGAAACTATACTGTAAATAACAAAGTAAAGAAAACGAATTAATAATTAGGTAATAGACCTACGTAGAAGTTGTAATAACTACTTGTAAGCTCTTTGTAACTCATTGAGATTATTATTCCCTTTAAAACTTAAATTGTACAATTTATATTTATGTGGAAACAGCATCTGAATTTTGGAAAAATGATATCCAAAGAATGGCCATACAGGCAATAAAAAAACTCATATCATAATTTAAAAACCCGTTGTCATCTTTTTTGTATACTACAAATTTGCCATATGAAGTAAAAATGTAAAATGTTTAAATTATAATGTAGTCTTAATGGGTCACGTTATATTTTTAAAATTTCATTAATATTTATAACAGATACAAAACAAGTTTGAAACTGTAAGCTTCAACAGCCTTCAACTAGTTGAAATAATTATCTTAACAAATACGTAAAACTTAGTTATCGTAACAAGTAATCAGTTTATATCCATGGACCGTTATATAGGTTTTCAAAAAAAAGAAACCATTTAGTATTCATGCCAAACTTCATCAAAATGTCGATTCCATTCCAGATACCAAAATAGCCCCCTAAAGTAGCCTCAGCATGAATGAATCAACATCATAAACCAGGGCTATGCGTATGCTAAAACAATCACGTTTGAACTATTCATTGATTTATTGATTTCGAACAATACAAAGCCATTCTGTATGTGTAATGAGAGGCGCTTAAAATGCAAAGCTAGCCTAGAAAGTGGCGAAGCATATAAAAATGAACACCTCGTGAATAAGTCGGCTGACATCTACATCTGTTCAAAATAAAATCTAATTTTGTATTTATGGTTTAAAGTCACAAATACATAAATTCGCAACATTCAATTCATTCTACGCTGATTCAGTTCAATTCGGAATGAAATGTACCAAAGACTACTTAAAAAAATATTATAGGCAACCGCAATCCGAAAGATGGTAAATGTAAATAAACGACAAAGTTAAGATTTTTATCTAAAAGCTAATTAAAACATCAATTTTTTGGTGACATCAAATTGACTCACTTCACTCAAGGATACTTTATTTAAACTCTTATGCATCGACTACTAACCCGCAAAATTGACATCGGGTAATAAAAATCGACGAATAATTAGTGATGACGAAATTTTAATAAAAGTTCAAGACACGTTAAACAATCGGTACCGATTATTGTTATAAGACGGCAATTGCTAAACCACGGAAATTGAATACGTGACTTATAAAAGCTAGCGCTGAATTCTTAGGAACATTTCCGTGTCCTCCAACAAGTTTGTTAATCGATTCAAAGTTAATCGGTACGCAGTGTGTATATCGAGACCCATCAACATAAAAATCGCATTATCGTTTCAATACTTGTTTTGACACCTTCATAAATTTCGTACCCTTACGTGTAATTAGTAGGAAAATGAGCATGAATAGTGAATAAATATAACTTCAGGACTTACCCAACCTAAGCTTAATTTATCGCAATATGTAATGTTCCATGTTTTAATTTTTTTATTGTAAATAGCCGAGAAACATGCATTGGGAACATGCAATGACATTACCGACGCATTGACAACCAAGGAGGATGCGGGACATGTGGTTTTTAATTAAATATATTTTTATATTACATCGTTATTAAGTATCTGATCAAGTGTTTATTTTATATGATAGTAGCTGTATTCTATATTACCCAGGGTGAAAATATACATAAATTTATTCCTTTGCTCTTTACAATAACGAAAATATATCGTCACGACCCTTATATATCTCACTATAGGATTAAGCCTTAAGTCTTCTTCCATCACGCTGGCCTAGTATGAATTAGCAGAATTCGCACACCTTCGATAAAATTACAGAGAACTGTCAATTATGTAAGAATCCTCTCAATATTTCCTTTCACCGAAGCCAGTGATAATATATTTAATTACACACACATCTTTGAAATTTGAACTTTGAATATATTTCTGTACGGGAGACCGATTTTCAGAGTTATCGTTTAAAATGTCCAGAAACTGAGACAATGAAAGCCCCTTGACCTAATAAAGCCAGACATTTAAATAACAAAGCGTGATGGTCATAAATATCAACTCGTCTATGTCTAGATCTAGTATAGAACAGACTTCCTAATTGAAAATGCTTTGATGTCTTAAGAAAGCGGCGAATTTCGGCGCCTCTGATGTCATCGCAATGACACGCTCACTAGTTTGCGAAATCTGTAGAGGGTCTGCACGTTGGTAATATTGTAGGAACATATTTACGTATTTTATTATATACTGGCATTGTATCCTACCGCTAAAAAAGAAATATAAAATATAATTTAATAAATAAAAAAAAATAGTTCGATGCTAAATTCCTCGTTTTTTACACGTCATGATTAAATTTTAATCAACGGTTCAAGTGTACAATGGGTATGATTTATACTTAACTAGGGGCCCGACTTGACATCGTTCAGATTAAACAATTAGTCAAATGGTAAAAGATTATTTCAAATAAGCGCCGTGGTTCCGGGAATTACCTCCTCGCAAACATAGAAACGCACAAAATTCGCAGGCTCTTTATAATGTTAGTATAAATTATGTTAACTCGATATAAACTCAATAGTAAACCGGCAGTACATAAACGTGTAATAAGTGTGTTTTGACTACATTTTCTACACATAATAAAATTCAGACTAGTCGCTTTCTGGATCAATGGTCATTATCATAAAGGATAAATGATAAAAACTATTATTAGGGTCCTTTTAATTAACGCAATAGAAACTAAATCAATAGTTGTTAGATTATTTGTCTGCTTGTCTATGCGGTTGTTCGCGCTAATCTCAGACACGGCTTATCCGATTTCGTTACGGTTTTCACTAATGCAATGCAGTAAGCGTCACTGAATATGTAAAGTTCGTTTTATTGCAATTCATCTATAAATAAAAATTTACAAATTAATACATTTAATTCTAATTAACATAACGAGAAAACCCAACTTTTTCTTACCGTAAAATAGTTTTTCTGAAGCGAAGCGAGGGCATTTGCTAGTCCATCCTAAGGATTAAGGTAATGAAACTATTAATTTGCTACAATTCTTAACTCATGCTTGTATAGTGAGCTTATATATAACATGATATTTGAAGTGTGAATGTTGTAAATGATTCATTTTGTTCAACATTGCCAAAATGAGTCAAAAAGTTAATCATACGTAAAGTAGGCACTGGGCGAGAGTAATGACATTTCCATGTTGACTGTTACGTTGATCGTACGTGTCAGATTGGATAACAGACATACCCTTACCGTTGTAGAAGCAGAACGGGACGGATCAGAGCAGAGAATCCACAGTATGACAGAAACGTGGTCTTTTTCCGCCAGCGCTGAGAGAAACAGGCTGCTAAGTCGTTCTGCAAACATGACTGTAATTATATTCTACTCTACTGACTCTTTAGGCTCAAATATTACCAAAGACACGAAAACCCTAGTAACGGCATAAGTAAACGAAGTACCGTTTTCAACTCTCCGGTTTCAAACACACCTAAAACATAACTTTATCCTTATTCAAATTAACCTGAAGATGCAAAAAAGACGGAAATAGGTAACCAATTAGCGAAGACGCCAACAAGATGTTATAATTTCTAAGTACGCACCGAGAAAAACATGTTATTTCATATAATGTGTGAGTTACCCATAACTCACACGCACATCGTCTTGCCACCATAAGCAAATGACTCATATTGCTTAGTAACATTTTTTTTATGCGGAACGCACGTGTCAATTTTGGTACAATGTCCCGTACGAGAACGTGCATACATTATTAATTACTACCATCCCGTACCCAAAACTACCAACGCGGCAACGTAAGGGACGTTTCATATTCCACACTAATAAACGATAAGCAATATAGATCTCTGACGTCAATAAATAACACATCATAGTTTGTATTGGTTTTCCCTATTTTAAAATGCAACCATTTCTTTGATTATTTATTCGTTGAAATTTCGTAGGACGTTCCAAATTTATTACAAATATTGTTATTTACTAATATCAAACGCATGCATGAACTTCAGACCTGAAATCCGCTGATATGAAACCCCTTTATTTATAAACGTCGCTCCCAATATCTTTTAACTAAGATATAGTTTATATCCTAAAACGCAATCTACACTCTCCGATCCCACATTTGATTTTAAGAAATATTTGACCATATTACGTAATGATTACAGTATTAAAACATAAAAAAGTACTTACGAATCGAATCGGAAGGTCGAGAACTTGTATATTCCTTGCCAAACATTTTATATGCAACTAGTCGACAAACGAGCAGACAAACCACCTAATATTAAGTAATCACCGTCACCCATAGACTTCAGACTGAAAAGGCAGCAAAGAGAGTGATACCTAGCCAGATAGGCCAAATACCCTATCACCATGCGACTACTGTCGTTATTAAACTCGGTGATATAAAGCCCAGCGACTTCCGACACGAGGAACAGTTTTCCATAGTCTCGTCCGTTGTTCAGCAGGATTCATCACAAATAGGGAGGTTGGCTAGGAAAATTAAGGATGGTTGGAGTATTTTACAAATGTATAAAAAACGGTTGAATGTTGCTTAAACTCGGAATATGACTTGAAGATATATATTTAATAATAACATACTGCTTAAGACTTTACACGTTAAAGTAACTTGCTTTATAGTATAATTAGTAGAACTGTGACTTCGTTTAAACACGGTTCAGTTTAAGTGAGTAAACAAATTAAATTAAGAAAAAGTTAGTACGCTACTCGACATGGCAGTTACATGCTTCTAGTGGCGGAAGTGTCTAACCCACATGTAATTCGCGTATATTCTTAAAATTTTCCGCCATACATATAAATAGGTTTATAAAACCTATGAAGTATGAATCAATAAAAAAAGCAATGACGTAATTTTTGCAGTTTGTCACAGGAAATAATGTTCCGGCCTGAAGTGTCCGGCTGCAAATTCAATGTATCAAAAAATAACCTACCTAACGATACCGTGTGCTCTGAACCTGAGTTTTTTTTTACACAGCAACAGTAACTGAAGTATAAAACCGATCTAAGGAACATTAATTGCGAATTTAATAAATTTAAGTAGCGATGGTCGGTACACATTGTTTGAAGAACTGATAATTGATAGAATAGTCCACAAATTATGAAAAATGTCTCCTATTCAGGTGGTCTCATGATTTTAGCTAGCTATAAACTCCTTAATTAAAAGAACTCGGCCCAAAACAAAACTAATACGAGTAATATGAAAATGAATAAATATGGCCTATATCTAGTAGTAAATTTCTAAAACGAACTAAAAAAAATCTATTTTTGACATATTTTATATGTATAATGTTCAATAGTAATTTAACTGATCATTTTATTACCATAAACTCAGTTATATTACTCATTATCTACTCTATGCTAATAAAATGAATACCAGAAATCTACTTGATAATTAATAAAGTATAATCTATAGCACAATATTGATAATCACTCGCTATTCAGAAAAATACCGACCGTATATGTTCAATGCCATCTAGTTACACAACATAAAAGTATCACTTGACTTGTGCCATATGAGATTTAAACCATTAACGTGTAAAATTTAACGTGAAACGGAATGACATCATAATAATCAAATTTGAAAGAACACGTTCTTCGGAAGATCATGTCACTTTAGTAACTACTGACGTTATTTGTCAGCATGTCATTTATAGTACCGTACGTCATAAACGAAACAACGTTCACTCAACTTCATTGCCATTCAACAGCTGGCTGCTGTCAAATGTCAGTTCTGTTTGTTGACAAAACGTTTTAAATTTAGAATCATTTTAAAGTGGACTCAGTGGACTTTGCATTCTCAGATTTAAACGTGTACACTTTATTATACTGTAGTTATAATTATCGTTTATTATTATTTTTACTTAACATTATTTACGGTATAGTTTGAAATGGCTTCATTACGGAATACGCTACTTTTTATTCGCCCTATAAAGTTAATTGCTAGTAAGTTAATTATCTTTTGAATTTCTTATTTAGCAACACGCAAGTTTATGTGAACTATTTTACTATGAACATAGTATTCTGTAACTTGAAATTCACCCATTAATTACAAACTGTTGTTTATCATATTTAAGCGTTTTATCAAAACACGTTAGACTTAGTATACCAGCACATAATGCGTCTGGTTTAACAAAGCCTGCCTACACTTTAACAGGAAATCAAAACTGAAATTTATATTATAAAAGTGTTTATAGTAGGTATATAATGCAAGGAAAGCTGAATATATTCTATATACACAATCACAAAAACCTACCAACACCAGCAGCAAAAGTGATTGCAAACTATTCAATAAAAAATTATATAGTTGTAAACTAAAATAGAAGTAAGGCTAGATCCCATTATGTATTCTCAATTCTATATATGAAAATGTTTAGCATCACAACTTTTGACTGAGACATTGCTTGTGTCAACTAATCACATTTTATTAACACATACTGACTAAGTGTAGATTGGTTGGTAAGAGGAACTCTTATATAAGTAAATTTACCTGAATCAAATGATACAAATAATTTCATTTGTATGTGGCTGAATATGAGTTGAGGTTCCTGGTTAATCAACATTCAAACATTACTATTTAAATCTCTGAAAATGGTAAAGTGATATAATTTTTTGTTCCAGATGGACTGCCCAAACACTATTCAAGTGGCATACCCCAGTTTGAAACTCTAGCTGTGTCTGTCCCCAAGACACATGTATACCATGTGGAACTCAACCGTCCTGATAAACTTAACACATTCACTAATAATTCATGGTTGTGAGTATCAATGAGTCTCAGTATGAGACAAAAGTAACAGTATTTATCAATGATTATTACATCATATTTATCATATTTAATAAATTCATCGAAGAATAAAAGGCCTGATATGTTTATCTTATCTTCCTACCCACCTTTTCACCTACATTTAATACTTATTTCCAGGCTTATTTTCATTTGAGTTAACTATTCTTATTTGTTCATGTATGTTTGGTATGTGCCTCACATGTGTTTATGTATGTTACGTAATTATATTTTGTACATGTGTATGCACTGTGGCTTCTTCTACCCTTACTTATCTTCATGGTATTTGTTTCCTATATACAAACCCTATAACACTACTTTTGGAGGTAAGGATAACAAATTCACTACTGAGCCGAATTAAATTTAAAAATTATATGTTCCTACATATATACTACTCGTAACCCATTTGTGCACATAATTTACTGAATATAAATTGTATCAATAATTTATATTCAGATCTTAATCTCGATTCAGACATCTGAGTTATCACCCTTTCTCAAAGGATTTCCTAAGCGCTTCTATTATTATAACCCAATTTTAATATCTCTAATCATCTTGCTTACAGAGAGCTGAAATCCTGTTTCTCTTCTCTAAGCGACAACCCTGAGTGCAGAGTAATTATGTTATCTGGCAGAGGAAAACATTTTACTGCAGGTAATTTAAATAATAAATAAATAAACGTTTACAAATATACATATACAAATATGACATTAAAAACACCCATAACCCCACAACAAACATTTTTAAACTGTCCCGTAAATGTCTGCCCCGGCCATAAATTGAACCCGGGACCAGCAGAGAAGATCCAACTGGACTGTGGGGTTGTCTATATCTTTTGAATGGAATACACCCACAGCTAAATTATTATGAGTTAAATGGGTTAATGGATTGGTTATTACAATTTAACATTTTAAATCAATAAAAATATGAGATTTTTTATCAGTAATTGTAACATAGAGGGGAAAATTAGGTTTACTGTTAAATATTTTTTATATGAATGTAAAAAACATTAGCAAGCAACAAGAATGCATTCTGTTAATTAAGTGACCACTGCAGGCTACTACTTAATTAACCTCAGGTGACCTACATGCAAAGAAATACAGTTATAGATATATTGCTAACAAAATCCTAAGGATTACCAGTACTCGTAACCAACATTTCTGCGGGAAACGCGAAGTTTGTTACTACGAGTTTATCAATATTCTCTAACATGCACAATAATTTTAATATTCTCACCTTTCAGGTATTGATTTAAAAAGCTTAATGTCAATAGAGATGAAGACCCAAGACGTAGACGACGCGGCTCGGAAGGGACGAATTTTGTACCAGTTTATAAAAAAATATCAGGTACATAATAATATATTGCCTAAGTGACACACGGCATTGCGGCTTATTAGCGAGTGATCAGGATGTGTTAAAGGTATCTCTGGTACGACGACGGTTACCATTCATCATTCTTTGCGTCGTAGCTTCATTCACAAAGCATTCAGCGTAAAGGTGGAGTAGGCTGACCTCAATGGTATTTTTATCCAAATAAATGTTGAATGCGTAAATAGGCTCATACGAAATCGGTGCAATTTAAGACACCAGGACTACTTCAGCACTTGCCCTTGGTTACGGATGGCACTTGGTTACGGATATTAGATGATTTACGACTTGGAAATAATATATATTGTGTTTAGAAAGTTTGACTTTGTTTCTATGTTTTATGTTACGGACCACAATAACATCCTTGATTTATTTATATTAAATAAATAAACCTATGTTATCGTAGATAGCAAATTTTATTTTATTCGATACATTTCTACTATTCAGCTGCAATAAATAAACAAAACCAAACGGTTCAGTACTATTTTCGTTTGTGGTTATCGACCATTAATTTTAATTACAAACACAACAGTTGGAAACTGAATGTTATATATGGTTATGGAAGTATTTCGCCTACTAAACGAAAGCCAGTTTTACTACATACGTATTTGTGTATTGTAGGATGGTATCACAGCATTGGAAAACTGCATAAAGCCCGTCCTAGCTGTCACGCACAGCGCGTGCATCGGTGCTGGGGTAGACCTCATCACAGCAGCCGATATGAGGTAGCTTTTATACATTATAGGTATTGATTTGTTTCTATAGTTTGTATGAAGTTTCCAAAGAAATATCATTTATTCATCCATCAAAAGAATGTATCTTTTATGGTGTTTAGTTAAAATGGCTAAAAGCTTTTCTATTGATTGAAGAAAAAATATTGTTAATTGTTCAAGAGGTAATCAATACCTATTGCGTTAAATTAATTCAAAATATTTGCATTCAAAATATTTTATTACAGTACATATTTGAAAACATTTAAAGTGTAACTCATTATCAATTTTGTACCATTTGTCAAAAGTTAACAGCAAATATAAATTTAAAGTTCAGTTATTGAAACTCGTAGAATTTAATATTTTGTGACAAACGGGATTAATGATAATCACTTAGCATGTTTTAAAATCACAGTAATCAAAGTCGTCTATAACTACCAACCACTACCTACTAACTTTTTAAATGTCGCTTAGAACTCACTGCCTGTCATCTCATACAGTTAAGTATCATTTCGTTTTAGGTACTGTACAGAAGATGCTTATTTCCAAGTTAAAGAAGTAGACGTAGGCCTAGCAGCTGATGTTGGCACACTACAGAGGTTACCAAAGGTAAGGTTATTGTCGTATCAAGATTTTATATGGTACATAATATCGATATATATGGTATTGCAAAGCGGTTATAGTTCAACAATTGGTCTTGATCATAAGTGATTGAGTAGTGGCCCTTCTCAACAAGAGGAGAGTGCTAATGAAGACTGCTGTATGACTGTATCACAGCACAACATTATGCAGCATTTTTATTGATAATAAATAATAGATCAATTGTTTCAGGTTATAGGTAGTGCGTCGGTGGCCAGAGATTTGTGTTTGACGGCAAGGAAAGTCACCTCCAAGGAAGCAGCTGACATTGGTCTTGTTAGTAAAGTATATTCTGATAAAGACAGGTGAGTTGTTTGTATGTGGTTTTCAGGGGGTCAAGGAAAAATATATAATTACAGAGAATTTCAACTTTGATCAATCATAAAAAAATCTGTGCACACGTTAAAATAGGATGAACACGAACATCACCCGAAAATATTAATAAAATAACCGCATTATAGTACATTACTTTCTTAGTTTTAATTTTGGTGCATTTATTCGAAAAAACCTGAAATTACTTCAATATCAAGATTGTAAATATTGTCACATCAGCCTGTTGTTTACAAATGTTCACCTACAATTCATCCATACCTTTAAAAATAAAACGTAAGACGCTGTAAAAAACCCGCACATTAGTTCTACCATTTAATTAATATAAATGATAATTTCGAAAATAGCGAAAAATGTATTACAGTTATGGTAATGATAAATACCCATAGCCCAGTTGGTAGTGACCCTGCCTGGCGAGCGAGGGGTCCCGGGTTCGATCCCGGCCGGGGCAAATATTTATGTGACAGATAAATGTTTGTTCTCGGGTCATGGATGTTTGTGATGTCATATTAGTGTGTGTCCATGCCACCCGCAACACAGGGAATCCTACAACTGGGGTGTGTGTGTGTAAACGTTAAAAAAATACTAATATAACCTAAAATGTATTTTTAAATTACTACCAATGCCAGTAAAGAAAATGACAAAAGTTATATTTCTAACGATATTTCAGTGCCATGAAGGAAGTCTTGGATATAGCACAGATTATAGCCGCAAAAAGTCCTATCGCTGTACAGAATACCAAAATATCTATGGTTTACTCACAGAGTAGACCCACCAAAGACGGGCTTCAACACATTGTGAGTGCTGTCTTGTTAATTGACTAACAGTTGTGGTAAAAAATAATTATTACCCTTTTTGTTCAGCAATCCGACTAATTTGTATTTTAATATGTACGAGTATGTATAATTTATATCATCTTTTCATCATTACAACCAGCGTTGGATTTTCTATGTACTAACTAGGCTTCAGCCTTAAGACGTAGGTCTTAAGATCAAGAGGAACCTTATATTCAAATTGTTAGCAAAATTAAAAATACACTATTCTAAAAACAATTAATACTAATATTCTTTAATATATTGATAAACATCACACTAATGATGTATTTTATTGTCTCTCATGTAATCTACAAACTCATTTAATTGATTAAAAAATGAGACGTGACGATTCCTCATAAGTGGACTAGCCTTACGACCTCTTCATCTAAATCCGACCCTTATTACAACTCCTTATAATCACACGGGTGTACTCGAGTCTCTTACAATCGGGGTTAAGGCCATAGCGTGCCACGCAGGCCGAATAATGGTTGACTAACTTCACACAGCTTTGAGATCACTGTGGGGAATTGTCAGATCAACATCTGAGAACAACGTCAACGCGTTCTCTCACAACGCCTTCCTTCACCGGAGCAAGTAATACGTAAATGGCATACGCACATAATTTGAAAAATTAGAAGTACAAGTTAAATCCACTAAACTACATCTGCTTACATACTGCTGTCAACTTATGTATACATCATGTATATAGATGTGACATGCAACTTTTCCCGCGTAATGTCCTTTTCTTATTGTAAACTAGCAAAAGCCCTAGCTTCGGTTCAGAAAAAACTGTCTTATGCTTAGAAATATCATCATCCGCATTGTCTTAGAACTGGGTTTTTCTAGTTCTGTGAATTAGAAATACACATATTAATTCATAACTTTTTTTATTTATTCACAAATTGAAATTAAACGCACTTTAAATGTTAAGTGACGTATACTGCAATACATTAGTGAAAACCGTAACAAAATCAGATAAGCCGTTACTGAGATTAGCGCGAACAAACACACATACGAACATAAAAATTCTAACAACTATTGTTTTGGGTTCTATTGCGTTAAAAAAGTATAGTAGTTTTTCTCATAATATCCTTAGTGTACAGATAGCGATCAGTTAGAATTTTATTATACATACAAATATGCCTCATATACGTCACTAGCAAGACCTCGATAAAAAAGATGGTGCTTGTGCGCCGTAGATATCAAACTGAATTGAATAAAAACATCATACCAACCGTCTTACTACAGATGAGCGCTGGTAGTACTGGACTGTAACTTTATTGTTTACCGATGTAGGATTGCGATGTTGTTATATTGTTGCGTAAACGACCGATTGTACGGTCCTATGGCTAGAAGCGATCTTCTCTAGATAATCTTAAGTAACATTACTGTCTAAGCGGATTACTAAATGAACGGCAAAGGTGTACACACACAATTAACAGATTCATACAAGAGACCAAAGTAATAAACAGACAAGCAACGCAGAAAAAGAATAAAAACCAGACAGATACTGGCAATAAAGAAAAATGATGAGACATTAGAAAAAACATATTTTTCTACGTATAAATTAAAAAAAAAATTGATACTGGCTGGCGTTTGAAATACAATAATTTTACTTTGACAATAATGTAAATAAATAAATAATGCATAACATAAATAATCAGGTATAATTTAAGGTTAAATTAAGTTTTTCAATTTCCAGCCAACATTAACATGTCTTCTTGTCTCGGCTCGGTTGTTTGTATAATCTTATTTGTGTACGTGAAAGCCATTCGCAATAATAAGTTTTACAATGTGATGGTGCGACCTTATTATGTGTGTGTGTGTGTGTGATATTAATTATTTGATAGCTGAGTGACTTTCCACACCGTCGACTTATATTGATGTTACAATTCAACCAAATAAATTAACATTGGTTTTCACCATTATGTTTATGTATCATTCCGATTGTTTTGCTTCTATAAAATGATAGATGGCACCTATCTTTAAATTTGTTGTTTTTAATTATTTTTTTGTTCATTTATAGTTTTAATAATGATAATGAAAAAAAGATTCATAATTTCATCGATTGGTCTTTAAAACATATACTTATTCCTGCTGGATTCTAAACTTGTCTCACAACGACAAAAGTTAAAAGTTAGGCAAACCTACCTACCACGTTACTGCAGCGCTAGCAAATCATAAATATTACTGTAAATACCAATATTATTTGTCGATAATGCTATATATTTTTCTGTGACTTTCTAATTCAGTGAAGACCGCTGGACGGTATTTGAACTTTAATTTTTTTTGTACTTACACGAGATACAATTTACATCAAATATTTTTATGCAATGCAATTACTAAAGTGCTCCATATGACTTCGCTACAAAGCCGTATGTACACTCTCGCCACACATATCCTACAGTCTCGCAATAGCAGTGGATCGTTACGCAGTCGCGCTTCGCAGCAATACCCTTCCGACGTTCTTTTATTTTGCCACGGTGGATCGCGTGGTCTAGACTATATATATTTATGACTATAAAATATTTTATTATATATATTGTTATATAAATAACTAACTTGGGAAATTTTTTCGTGTGGTAAACTGGCATAGATCGTAAATACTAATAGGAGTATTAGTTCAAACGTACATGTAGAACAAGCTTTATTTTATTTCACAACAATACACGTAAATTAAATACAATTTTATATATTACCTAAGCAATAAAATTAATTCCGTTTAAAACTTATATTAAATATTTGCATAATATTATGTGTTATTTATGATTGTATGTTTTTTCTTTTAGCGACTGTTAAATCAACTTATGCTTCAGAGCGACGACTTAAAGGCTTCTGCCATAGCCCAACTGACCAAGAGCCAAGCTGAATTTGAAAATGTATGAAAATATAGTTATTCGTTTATTTCTACTATAGTATTATATTATTAGAACTGGGAATAATAATAAAATATATTTTTTGATATTCAATGTATTTTTTTTTTCATTCTTTATCCCCTCTTACAAAATATAATTCGGAAATTAAATATAAACATAAAATACATTGTTTAAATATAAAGTATGAAATAGATTATCACAATAATTAAACTCCATCGTGACAAATATCCTTCATTCAGAACAAAGAAGCAATTTTATCATAGTATACATTAAACTCAACTTCTGTGTACCTTAAAATTATATTCTACACATGCTAAACAATAAAACTGCTTATTTTCATAATACTATATCAGACTTAAATGGCTCTCAATAATTTCAAATATGGAACCCTTAATTCGTGCTGACGTCACCCGAACGCGGCTACGTCATTGCATTGGCTGTTTAACAAAGAAAATGAGGTAACCTAGTTTATGGAGGCTTGCATTTACGTTTGCTGCGAATGACCTGCCCAAATATAGAGCAACTATAAATAGAATGGAGGGGGGCCCGTACATGCCTCTCCGTGAATGGTGCAAGCACCCTGCAACTAGGGCACTCTGCAATGATTTGACCTATTTATTTTTCAATGGGGCGGTGCATGAACGGGGATGGCGGGGCCCATTGCGAGATCCGAGTTTTCATTCAGTAACAGTCGAACTCTCGAGGCCGGCGTGACCTACATGCGATATTCGCTTGATCAGGCCACCCGGTCGGCTATATTGCCTGTTATATAGCGCGGAAATATTTTTACTTAAACAACATTTATCAGTGATATGGCGAATAGCTAGATTTTAAAATTTGACGCAAGACTAAGAAACCAGACTTAATCTGTAACAAAGGCTTTGACTATATTTTAAAAAACCCGCGTAAAGTTCAACGTCACCTCAGAACCAACGTCATTGGCCAATATTGAGCTTAACCTTATGTTATTGGTAGATATTCCGTATCTGTTGGACAGAGCCAATAGTGACACGTTATTCCACGCTGCTGCACGACTAGTGCGCCACCTGTCGCTCCGACAACCGATTTCATTGAATAAATCCGCCCTGGACGGTCTGTTTTATTGACGCAAGCGCACTGAGGCCCAACAAAGGGCCGAAATAAGAACGGTTCGCAAGTGAATCTGATGTATTTATGTCATAAAAATGGTGAAATCTGTGAAGTGGCTAGTAGAAATTAGGATATTCGACGTGTCGAATCATGACCGAGGCATCTGAAAAGTAAGTAGTGGCTGTATAACTCATTTTTTGCGGAACTTGTTTCGCCCTGCACTGTGTAGGTAGGGCCTTACCCCGGCCATTTTCCATAGTTGAGCGTTTGTCTGCAGAGATTTTTAAAGTTTCTGGGCTTACGTTTACCGTATATGAAGTAAGGTTCGGTTAAGAGAGGCATTTACAAGTCATAGACATGCATGTTGGGCTTGTATTACGATCCGCCCTTAGGTCACCCTGTGTGGTGTATAACTATAATCAATGACTCGCCCGTTCATTCACAATAATGTAGGCGACTCTGACTCGGTTCGGGGTCATTTCCAGCTAGCACAGTTGTTTTTACTCAATGAAATATATGTTTTAACAATTGTATGAATGCGTGATGGTTACTCTTCGCACACATTATGCATAAGAAAATATAATACTGGCTTGACTACTAGGTGTAATTTTCATGTCAATTATAATAATCTTGTGAAAAATTAAGTCACAAAAAATGAGTTAAACTGTACATTTGAACCAAATGACTAGTGTTATGTTGTAAAATAATTGGGACTTAGGGCTAAATTTAAAATTCGTTTTTCTAACATGAAGTATAATTTAATCAATAGAACTTATTGTTTCAAAAGCTCATGGTGCGTTGCTAGATTGTTGAATTAGAAAAATTTGTTAATATTTTTTATTTAATAACAGTAGTCCATCATTATTCTCAAATTAAAGTTATTATTACATATTCAATAATGTTCAGATTAGAGTTTTTTTTTATAAATACACTTATTCATTATATTCTAGTATCGAAGTTCTAGTAAATCTACAAACTGAATTGTGAGTTAAATTGGGGCTTTTTGTAATGTTTTCTCTTTCCTGACTTAAAATGATGGAATAAATAATATCTATTATCCAAATATCTAGGTATGAATTGGTAGTCACACTAGAATCAAACTAAAATCATGCATGACAAAAATGACATGTTACAAGGCAATTTAATTTAAAATCAATAATATTTTTTTTCCTATTGGTGTCTCTTATAGTCTAAAGATACACAATGCTGATAAGGAACATTGTCAATAAACTTAGCTGTGCAGTCCAGTCCAGTGTACATTCAAAAAAAAAATGTTTTCATTTTTATTCAAAACTGTTACGTGTTATTACATATCTATGAAATATTTATATTATCCTTATTCAATGTGATGTGATGTGGTAATGAATGTTGTGGATTGTTAGAATAAATTTGAACTGTAGTTAGCTGTAACTGTGTATAAATTAAAAATCAAATTGTGAGTAAAATTTGGGATTCTTATAAGAAGATAAATAATGAAATGAAATGGGGAATGATATATTATTACTTACTAGTAATAGTGGGTTACTACCCACTCTTGCTGTGCTTAGGGAAACTTGATTTTTGCATTCACAAACAATAATGAAGTCCTCATTATTTTTATATTTTACATTTAGAGATCATCGCATTCAGACTTTGAGATTTTTTTACCATGTATCCTATGTCCATCTGGAATAACATACCTTTCGAATGATAAAAGATGTTTTAAAATACGGGGTCATAGTTCTGCAGATCACCCTATGTATACAAAAATACAAAATGTCTACAATTTGTTTAAAAAGTGTTCTATCTAATTTTAATTTCAAATCTGTAGGTATTTTTTATATAACTAGTTCATAAACGAGCTACCTGATGGTAAGTGGTCACTGTTGTTAATGGACTCCAGTTACATCTAAGGCATCACCAAAGTGTTGCCGATTTTATTTAATCTTTTTTAGTGTTTATACACTAGGGATTGGAATCGCTTAGAGTTATTCTCTTTTATGTATGGTGAAGATCTGATGATGAGTTCTATATATAAAAAATTGAAAGTTCAGTAATCTTTTAAAACATGTTATCTCAGCAGTATAGTAGCGCCCTAAAAGGTCCTTTCGCCGAAGAAACTTTTGACTGTGACCCGGATGATAACTTATCAAGCCAAATTTCATTAAAATCCCTCCATTAGTTTAAGTAACATACAATGTTAATTGAGTAACGTACAATCATACAAGTATTCTAAAAATATTGTGTTCAGTTTTATATCATGTATGTAATATATTAACAACTTTTTTTTTGTGAAAATATTCCATGTACAGATTTTTCGTTGTTATTATTTTATTGTGTATAGATAATGAGAGTATTATTTAGAATGCTACATGAATATCATATTATAATGTTTTTATGCCGTCCAAATGCTTTCGACATAGCTTAACGACTTCTAACAGTAATAATCGGACTGACGTCAAAACGTGGTGAACAGTAAGCGAAGCATGTAACGCTAACATAAGATATTTTCGCAAAACTTTGGGCAGTCTATAAATGCACGAAATGCTTTGTTGCATACAAAACTGTAAACGCTTTGAGTTGCACTAAGGAACTCTGCTAAATTGGGCTTCTGAATCTCTATCTTGAATGAATGAGAAATATGGTTCATTTAAATGTAATCATTATAAACCATTTGGAGTTAAAAACTCAATAATAATTAACTTCCACGAAGATCACATCAGCGGTTCATATTTTAACATTGATACATACATAATCGCAAAAGTATCGATAAATGCACAATCGTTCAAGTCTAAAAGGGCCCATTGAAACTGTACCGCATTATGCAAATCATTAACATGTAGGTGCAGCGTTTGCAATTTACGTGAATATGACGCAGATAGATGCAAAGTAAAGTACGATCTCTCACCTTTAGAATGTAAAAATAGGCTGATGGCGGAAACGATACTCGGAAGTGTTGGTTACAGAGTGGTTTCCCTTCTAACTGAAATTTTCAATAATTTTTGTAGTAATTGAATTTGCCTGTGCTGATGTTCAACGTTTTTAAGTCGTAAAAAGATCTAATTATTTCAAGAATGATGTCGCAATATCATGTATGGGGTTCAGAACGGTTTTAAAATATTAAGGAGAAACCATCTGGAAAATTCTCTGCATTCTCAGCTATTTTTGGAAATCGTCTTTTAAAATTGTGGTACACGATCTTACGACCGAACTTAGTACGAACTGAGTAATTTTAAAGGTGAACTACATCGAACCTATAAAATCAACAAAATATTAGAAATCAATACATTGTTTGAAAGGTCTACCATGAAGGAAATGATAAGATAAATTCATTAATTTCACTTTCGACTTGGATTGGATTATAGAGATTCAGATACTCCACGAATCTTTAATTTAATTACCAGTGACAATAATTATCATTGTTTTCATTAATGAAAACATTGTGAAACATTCGCAGGGTGGCATGCATCAGAATTCTCTCTAGTGTTATTGTCTCTAATGTCTGGGAATCCGCTGTTTGCCAGCGTATTGTCCCCTTTCAATTCGTTAAGTCTGGAAGCAATATTCATCATTGTTAAAGCTGTGGTAGCCTAGTGGAATCTCCTGCACGGGAGACCTGTAAGGCTGCCAATCAGCACTTAGCCAACGTGACAAATGATGGCCTCAAATCCCTCTGATTATGAGAGGACAAGCAAACCAACAGAAATAATGTAACATCAAAACAAAGTCCGTTTTCAAAATAGTTATTCGTCAAAAAACACTGAATGTCCTCACTCAAACATGGTGAGTGTTTAGTACAAAATTACAAGAACGTCTGGAAATAACAGTGCTACAATCGATTCCCCAAGAGTCAAACTTACTTTGTAATTGCCATAATTATGGTGATTTAAAAGACGTGCTGTATGAAAAACATTTCGTCGTTTCCTTTCCTCGACATTAAGCCGCCTTTTTGCTTGAAACGTAGAAGAAGCAAAAAATGATGTGCATGTATATACGAAATACCTAAATCATTAAATGGTTTTGATCTTCGGACCCTTTACCATGGTCAACGTAATCGATAATGAATCCATCATCAGCCCTTGGACGTGTACTGTAAATCACTGGCCTCCCTGAACTGGTGCCATTGATCGGCCCTGAACCTTCAAAACCCAGGAGACATCTGATGTATTTTGAAGGTCTTATATCTCTTACGACATATATCCCTTTTCCTAAAACATTATAGTAATTCGGAAACATTTATTTCTCCGCGGTCTTAGGGACTAAGTTAGCTTGCCTATTTCACTTGAGCCACCAGGTTTGCGAGCTATCGTAATTTTGTTCGTTTACAGCTTTCATCATTTTTTAGTTTGATTGTGAACAGCGTAGAGAAGTACCCAGCATGTTTCTCCATACAAGGCCGAAAGTATAACATCACATTTTAGGGACCATAATAATTTCTATATCACACAGCTCAACCATCAGTGATTTCAAACACTAAGGAATATTGGATTAGATGATATAACGAATTGATACTCGCAGCAATAGCAAATATTTATACAGGCGTTTGTAAACTTCCTGTAGCGTTTACAGTTTACACATCTAGCTAAATCTGTCATACTAATGTTTAAAGTTTACAATAGTAACGCCTGTCGTAAAAGATAATGTAACGATTAAAAATGTAACTAACATGACTACTCGTCTGTCGTTCAAGTTTTTATAATAATTGTCTTTCTAAATGTGCGTCTTGTGTCTTAACTTCCCTTTAACTATAATCACGAGTGTACCTTCTAACTTTTCATTTCCAATGTAGCCGTTTATATTAGGCTCGCCCTTTATATGACGTTGAGACCAAAAACGAACGGTGAGTTCGTTAGCGGTGGCATTTCCAAACACATCCCTTGAATCGCTCCTTTAAAGTGCTGTATCTGCAGTGCTAGTGCTACGTCGGAATTCGTATTTGGAAATTTAATGGAATAAAACCATGTTAGGATAAAATTTAACGACATATTTTGTTTATTACCGATTTCAAAACTGCAGATTGCATTTGAATAAATTTGAAGTTGGACTTTGAAATATTAAAGATTTCATATTCATATAAATTAATACGTAAGAACTTCTATATTGTAATCTATGATTATATTGTGAACAGTATAAATAAGCAAGTCATGGTATCACAACTAGACCTAAGTTTTTTTATTTATACTTTATAAAACTGGAGTCATTCTCCTGTTCATAATTAAAGTTGTACACTTTCCCACCTCTAAACTCAACCAAGCGCCGGATTTGGTCCTTCCTGTCCAGTTGCTCGCTCATTGCACATGAGTGGCCACAACTCCACTTAGTTCACAAGTCATTAAGATTGGCACTTAAGTCTTGAATATAGAGTTAATTTTGCTATGCCACCGGATGCTTGAGCGCATTTGTCCGTTACACAACAGATTTAGTGTTAATCTCTGATCAACCGAATATAATGAACTTTAAACAGGATCGTAGGAAAAAAACTATGTCACAAATTGTCCCTCCCTTTGACGGAAATGTTATATGTTTAATGCGGTTTTATGTTTTTATGTTCTGAATGCACGTCTTCTGCTCGAAACAAAGAGTTGTTGAAGCTTTCATGCAACAATTTATTTTATAATTTACTTTGCTAACCACTTGTACCAATGAAAGCTCCAAAATACCAATTAGATCTCGCTAAGGAACACGAATCGCTCGTAGTCTGGCTTATGTCAGACGTTTACTGTTCATCCGACTTAAGCAAGTTCGTCCGAGTTAAGCGTTTAGTATTTGTGGATATGGGTGGATGGGTGTCGGCTAGTAGCACAATTATTAGTGCGGTTCCGTGCTTCCGAAGGCACGTTAAATCGAAATACCCTTGTTCAAAACGTATTTTTTTCAGACGATAATTTCTGCCTAGTCCAACAGAAGACAGACATAAATCTATTCCAACTTTGTACGCATCTAAAATATACTTCTTTAGCACCATAAATATACAGCAAGTATATGATTATCTAATTACATCACAGACAGTCCAGTCGAGATATAGGGCGAGTAATTAGAGGCTCGGCTAAGTGGACGTGGCATTGGGCAATTAATGGACAGGAAGTGCTAATTCTCACGCCTCCCTCCGCCTTTTCACAAATGTAAAAGTAAAACTACGATGCCTTATGCTCAGTTCTGTTTAAGTTTAATAATCTAACGATTATTTTGGGTTCAACCCATTAGTCAGTGATGACAGTGGAGAGCCAACTCTAAAGCCAGTAGTCTTATGGCACCCGAGGGCCTGAAACACGAATGTGTTTGTATTGTCACATTTGGGCTGGTGCTGCCGAATGTCATCTAACAGCATTGGACTCGATGGAGAGCCGTGCAAAGAGGCTCGTTGGTGACCCAGATCTGGTCGATACCAATCTGCAAAGCCTTGAGCACAGGTGCAGGGTTGCCAGCCTCTCGGTCTTCTATAGGATGCATTTCGGAGAGTG
>DWPT01000684.1:0-22268 GCA_018251895.1 Agathymus mariae mariae
GCATTAAGTCCGCCCATTGTAACATTCATTTTTTTTTTTGAATTTACAATAAAGATTAAACAAACAAACAAACAAACTATAATTCAGTTAATGATGCTATGCTTATGATCTTTTACCCAGTACGGGTAGTAAGCAGTAGTATGGAATACATAAGTTATGGGTACCGGTCCCAAATCTTCTATATATTTATAAATGATTATTTTCTTTGCCAAAAACTTGTCGTGTCAAGCGATAAACTACTTTTATAACTTACACATAGCATCAGTGACAAGATATATTCGTTGTGTTTGCTAATAGTAATAGAGTTCACTGTTGCTTGCAGTATTATTTGCCGAAAAAATGCATTTGCAAACTGGATAGGTACTCTGCTAGTCTCCGGTAAAACATGAACTTTCTTAGTTTTTATAAGTCGTAACAACTTACGTATAATATTTATTACTAAAAGCAGTTTTTAAAAACTAAAAGTTTCTGTTAAAATACTAGGTGGCCTGACATTACTTCTGGAGTCTCGAGGTGGAACGAAATTGCGTATATTAAATTCGTTCATAATTTGAAATGACGTCCATTGGATTGTAATATAGTGGTATTGATACAATCATTCGTTCGTTACAACCAATATCTTCCCACTGCTGGACTTGCATCTCCTCTCACGATAAAAGGGGTTAAGATCATAGTCTGCCACGCTGACCAAGTTTCCTCACGATGTTTTGTTATACCGCAGCGAGTGATAATCTGTTAGGATAAAATATAATATAAAAATTTGTATTCATATAGTAAATTGTCTGTGTAACATTTTAAATGTTAAAAGTACGCAAGATTCACAGTCGTGCAGTCTCACCGACGCTTCAAGCTTGAAACTATACATAAGTGTAATTACCACCGTTGATCTGTGCGTAGTGCTTATTTAAATAACTGGCGGTCTAGATCAGAATTAACGAGCCGTTTTAAACTGTGCCAATTCTTAATTGTAATTATTTCTTAAAATCATTAGCACAGTACACAATACGACTTACAGACGCACGAGTATACTCTGTTATATAGATGAAACGTTGACCAATAAAGCTGTTGTAGAATTTACAACTCAATTCTCAGGAAATAAAGTTGAATTCGATTTGCGGTTTATAACGGTATTGTTCTGTGTGCTTTACTGTACAGTCTCATTTTAAATTCCTCGCAAATTCAACTTTACTCGAATGGCTCAAGGTTGAAATTGCAGTGTGAACAGCCTGGGTTTAACAGCGGAAGTGTGGCGGGCGTCACGCTTTCTGCCTGCCGCCGTACGGACAGAAAAAACAGACTAATTATTATATACGGACGCAGGACTGTCCGCGCTACTTTCGTTTGTGTTAGGTGCTGTTTCGGTATTCATTTGTACCCGGAAATTATGCTTTAGTCCAGACAATTCGCATTTCATTGTTATTACATTTTAATTGTGTTTTTGACTGCTACTTATAATTCAAGTCTGTGTATGTCTGTATGTGTGTCAAGTACTCACTTGTTTATTTGTGTTTACTGATAATTTCAACCCATGGATCGTGATCAGACACGTCTCTAAATATACAATTTATATTAGTAAAGTAGTAGGTATATTAATATTTTATCCATACTTACCGCAATATTCGATATTTTGAACCCTTTCCATCTTTGAAATATGTCAGAATCTTTGTTCATTGCCCGCTTGCAATCGCCACAACCTTACCTGCTAGTTCTATCATGAGTTTGAATTCTGGAAAAAAATGTTAGTCTGTCTGCCTAAGAGTTCTCCAAATTGTTCTTAAAGATGTGTGAATTTGCTAATCCACAATTGTTCAGCGTGGCTTACTATGACTACGGCGGCGGCATGAAGTTCCTCTTCATTGTGTAAGAAAATCTGTGCACAGCAGTAAGAAAATTTTAGGTCATAGTGATAAAACAATTGAACACAAATTTTTTCTTCTATTCAAATCATTGCAGCCGAAACAGTTTTTAACTGACCTCTGATGTTGAACACATTTGGAGGTAGTTAATCTATTCGGACTCTCGCAGTAGATCTCTGTCGACTGTTTAGCGTTCTACGGCTCCCATGATTCCCATAGCAATCTACATGCAAACGGAACTACACTAGGCAATATTAACGCCATTCGAATTTACTGAGTTTTAAGTGTCTAATCCTGCAATCAGCATTGACTATACCCAATAGCTGACTGCCACCAGACACGGCTTCTGTAGGTAATTGAGAAACACTAAAGCATGCCCATACATGCTGCTCCAGTGCGATTAATTGATTATAAAAGGTATCTATTAGAATTAAGTACTTGTGCAAACCCTGTCGGACGTGGCTTAACAAATGTTATCTAGCGATAACAACCTGGCAGATGGACGTACCCACAGAAACAGAAGCAAAAAAGGGTTCATATGAAGCAAGCTTATTACCAATCAGGTGATTATTTTCGAGACAAAACTGCTTGAACATGACTTTAATGTATAATATAATAATAAATGTTGTCTGTGACTTTGAGTAAGAAAAATACTTGGTAGTTCTTCTCACTTCTTCTTCCGAGACCATTTACGGTAGGGGATTTGCTAAAGCAATGACGTATTTTGCCTTTCGGATAAGTGTTTCTAAAAATCTACTTTGAAAAACATTTCATTTATTCATTCCTTATTTTAACTCTGTCATTCACTTATCATTCAATAATCCGTCGGTCTACGAGCGCTTCTTCCAAACAAAAAATTCAAAAGGAAACCAGGAACGCACATAATTTAACAACATCGTATTCGAGTGCGCTGCAAAATCGATTATAACGGAAACCGATACGTGTAGTAGACAAATGCCAATTTGTAACAACATTGAGTATCGGGCATATTGCTGATCAAGATAAGCCAGCGTCGCCCGAGTGTTGCCCTAATAGGCTTACGGCGCGCTTACAGCCGGGATTAGGGCCGGCGTTCACCAGATTATATTTATTGGTTGGCAATTTTGTCACTTTAATGGTTATTAGCGTTAAAGTATTTTACGATGTTAGGTTGTTAATAATTAAAAAAAAAAAAACATTATTGCTTAAAAATATTTATTATCTGCTTCAGTGGATAATCGACCACATTCAATAATTAATAAATTATTTACACATACGATAATTACATTATAAACCTGCATAAACTTCGCGAAAATATATCTCAAGTTAGTATAATAAGACAAAATAAAAATATTGTTTGGTTTAAAATAAATAAGTGTCTAGAACAACAGGCATATTTAGTACTACACATTTTGTAGTACACAGTGCAGGCAAAAATGTGAAGGAATTGAAATTTACCAACTCGTACTTGACACAGACCATAAGAGAGTAATTCAGACTAACTTTGAATTAGAACCTTAGTCTAATGTTTGAACGGGTAGACTATAAAGTCTATGCCACTGCCTGCCGAATCGATGGCCCTGTGTTCAAAACTCAGCCGGAGAAGACTTGTGCTACCTGCAGTTTGACATGTCTCATTTATGTATGTTAACTCTCAATATCGAATACATCTACTACTTAAAATATCGGCAAACTTCAAAATTTCTATACCACCAGCAAAATAGCACCAGTGACATATTAAAATTTCTGCACTACTCAACCCTAAACCCCTGCCGAACATCATGACTGTATCCCCACCGGGACATAAGCACCCTTGTTCAACCCTCATTTCTCCCTTGTACAGTCACAGTGAAAAGTATTTCAAGGATAAAAAATATAATGTAAAAAACCATCTTAATAAATACACAGCAAAAAACAACTTTAATTTTTTTTTAATTTAGTGATTATAATTATTAATAAAAACGTACTTTGTAGACAGTGCCATCAACAATAAACGTCTACTGTCACTTTTATTAAGTTGTTATCGATTCACAGAATCAATTTTATTTATTTTCGATAATAATCTGCGTACATAACATCCACAGAAATAGATTATCGAGACGACGGTTTTTAGTTGTTTTACACATCTTGATAAGACTCCATACATTTTTTTTATTTTTTTTTACATTAATCCTGTTTTTGGATGTTGATGTTAATTTACATGTATAAAATACAAAAAATACAAGTAATCAACTACTATGCAGGTAGTTAAATAAAATCGACTTAGAAATAAAATGTTCTAAACATTTTCGAGCGCAAGCCATGTCAGTGAGTGTTATCGCACTTCTAATTGACTTATCCCGATCAGTCGCTACCCTCAATTCCAAATTACTTAAGTGCGAGATCCGATTGAGTTATTTTTTATCGGTGTAATCTTGTTAATACACTTTTGGTTTCTGTACTTATTCGCACTTTAAGCAGTTTTATTTTTGGTAGTGCAGTGTTTTAATGGGTATTACGCTGTTATGCCGCATCTTCTTCCAGGAATAGTCATGGTAGGGATTTCCTGAAGCGATGAACTTTGGACATATCTGAACTTACAGTGAATAAAAAGATTTTAATACTACTATATAATAATTACGATTTAATTCCCACCCTTACTTGGATATCCATAATGGTAGACAGCCACTTCTAAAATTTTACTGATACAGCGGGTACATTTTTTATTTCATACTTAGCATCAGTTAATACAATGATTTCAATACTAGTTTAAACTCAAGTATTATTATAGTTATTATAATAAGTCGGAGGGCCCAGGATCGATCAGAGTGGTGCCAACTAGAGGAAACCTCCATCCAGCAGTGGACTTTAAAAGTTTTATAAATAGAATATCATAGTTAATAGGATACTGTTTATGAGTATATTTATAATAATAATATCCGATAAGATGTTATTATACGAAAATCCATTGCAACTAAGTTTATGTTAAATAAATAATCGTTAATCTACTTCGCAATAATCCATGAGCACAGTGTACAACGGTATATATACGCTTAGATATGCGAAGCACCTTCATCCTTCCCACAAACAAAGCTAGCATTTATAACAAATAAAAATTGACACCCATTCACATAAGGTTATCAATATGACTCTTACCTCAAAACGGAGCATCGTCAGGGTAAATAGACTGTATAATAATCAACCGCTAACGCAAGAATGAGTTTACCTTTTACTCCGTCCAATTTAAAGTTTACCAAAATATTATATCTTTAACAATGACAAATAACATTCTACATTATGTCGTGTTCTTGTTAATGAAAACAATCTATTATTACAAGATCCAAATCCCACGTCCCGTGTCTCTCTTCGTCCCTCGGGACGTTCCCGACCCTGAAGCACTCTGTCAGTGACAATGTTGCTGTCAGTTTTGTTGAGTATTATATCTTAGAACTCTTATTATCTTTGTATATACAAAGAATTTTGTGACTTTTGTCAATGAGCCATGAATTATAAATCATTTAGTTCTATTATTCATTAAGTCTAATTAGTAATTCAT
This sequence comes from Agathymus mariae mariae, assembly GCA_018251895.1. Lineage (NCBI taxonomy): Eukaryota > Metazoa > Arthropoda > Insecta > Lepidoptera > Hesperiidae > Agathymus > Agathymus mariae. The sequence continues at coordinate 5,371 of DWPT01000684.1, forward strand.
TAAAAACATCCATTCTACATAACAATTTTATGTAACGTTCTGCGGGCACATATAAAATTTCCAGGACAAATTCCATCCTATATGTTGACGTCCGCTGCTACAAGTAGGTTGCGAATTGTAGGCTGTAAACTGTATAGGAGAGCTGAAGTTTCCAAGACCAAAGGTATCACTAATGCATTTTCGGCCAGGAAATGAGAAGAAAGTAATAAAGAAAGCACTGGCTTTCCGTCGCCTTTACAACACCCTATTCTGCCAGCATGGGATTCGAGAAAGAATTCTAGGCCGCCCCAATACAGTCAAATACGAGTATTTACTCTTTTCAAAATATTATAAAGTCCGATGTAAAAAGCGTAATTATTATTATTAAGCTATATTTGCCAGTATGTCAAATCTCCATAACTTTTTATGTATAAGTTAGGAGATATACATTTTTTGGTCCTTCGAGCCAAATCTGTGACACCTCGCTTTTTATATATTGTTGCGTGTGTGGTTCATATGGGTATTTAGATAGTGGACTCTAGCCACAAATATATCGTAACTTAGAAATCATCAAAATCATAATATTTTATTTGTTTGTGATGTCTCATATTTAAGTTCAAATTTGTAAAATTGTAAATTCATAAATATAAAGTGGAAAAATTATCCCATCGGGGAGCATATAAAACATATAAACTAAAGGATTATTTCAATTTGAAATATCATTTATGGACGAATTATTGATTCCAAACGCGGTATTAACATCTCAGTCTTGATAATACATGGATGCGTAACGTACTTACTGTTAAAACAACAACAATTCGCCCAAAACAAAATGAGATTAAGATGATAGTATTATTAGTTATTGTATATGCAGACTCTCACTACAAAAATATTTGTCAAATTAATCTGAAAGAACATATACACGATATACCTGCCGCCTGTATATACAGGTGAAACGCGAACCGTATAAAGGCCGACGTTAAATTCTTATCCATCTGTAGCAACAAAACTGCGAAAAATCACACCATATTGCTTCACGATCATCCACGATCGCCTTGTATATTCCCAAATCAACCATAAACTGTGACCCTTTCCACCCACTGTACTCACGCCCCCTTCCCATGGGGCATGGCATTAGGCTGACGAAAATTAAATTCTGCTCAATAAAATAATAGAACTGTATTATGGCAATTCGATTAGACGAACACCCTTTACTTTAAGAGATCCTTTGTTTGTGGGTGATTTATTTTTTGTGTCGTGCGATTTTTGATTAGCTATTATGAAATAGTATTGCATTATATTTGGTGCATTTTGATATGTAACAACTAAAATTCAAACAAGTTTTTAGAGGATTTATGCCAATTGAATAATTTTCACAATTCACTGAATAACATACTTTAATTCGCAAATGGTCAGCGTGGCAGCCCTAACGCCTCTTATTGTGAGAGAAGAACCGAGAGAGATAGAGGGAGAAATTAATTAATATATAAAACGTTGTAAATCATAAAAAGTTGTATTTAACTCAATACATTGGGACTGTGATTAACTGTCACGTATTGTGGATGCTGTGCGTTATCACGAGAAATTTGTGTTGTTTTTGAATATTTCATCATTTAAAACTATGATTATTAAAATAAATAATGGTCTTATTAACTGCATATTTAATATACTCGTAGTTTAGGATTTTTAAAGATTTAGACAACTTATTCATACAGTTATTCATACAACTTATAACTGATTAACAAATTCAAAGTACGACTCTCATAGAGATGATAAATCTTTCTGTTATACTAATCCAATTAGGTACTGAATTATGATACAACCATTTAAATATCTGTAACACACATAGACAGGTCTACCATGAACAGTATGAAGAGTGAACTAAATAAATACTCACGAGCATTGGATCTTGATATTTAAATACTGCGTTACTTTCACTCTTGCTTTCGACTATATTGATTCAAGCCAAATATTTTCATACTTACCCAAGATACCGTTAACTCTTAATCGCTTAATGAGAAAATTGTGACTTAGTGACATGTCACTTGGAACATTAAGAACCTATAATAACATAATATTAATTTGTTTATTGAATCCCACAGATACTACGAAACCGGAAGCTTCAAGGCCGGTGTGATAGGTGGTTCGAAGCCCAAGGTAGCGACGCCGCCAGTGGTGGACGCGATAGCCGCATACAAGAGGGAAAACCCGACTATGTTCGCGTGGGAAATCCGCGACCGGCTGCTGAGTGAAGGCATCTGCAGCCAGGACAATGTGCCTTCTGTTTCAAGTATAAATAGGTATGTTTCTGACGTAACATTACATTAGACTCGAAGGACCAACTCAATAAATAGTGGCCTATATACTGCCATTTCCGCATTAAGACTAAGCGATGTAGGTAATACGGGTATACTCAGATGAATACAAATAGCCAAAGATTTAGAACAAACGTTTATTTGTAATATTAATGTCTGTCCCGGTCGTAACTCGAATCTAAAACTCTTTTTGGACAGACGACCGACGACATTCCCTTTATTTCTGTCAAGTACCAGTATACTTGCCAATTAAATTTATAAATATGGATTTCAGATATTATCCAATCCCCTTAAGAATTGTTTACTTAACAATTGAAATGTTAGTATCAAATACAAAATTACGTCTTCTTCATTACAGCTCAATAACTTTCCACTTCAACAACAAATTGCGTTACTCGAACGAGGCTCAAATGGTGAGTGGAGTCGGGTGCAATGTTTATTGATACCAATAATCCTGTTTTATTGTTCGATAATGGACCCCTGCGTCCCCGCGACCCCACGCTACTTCAAATGGACCGGGGGGATGGTGCTTACATTACTATACGAGGTTATTTTTACATCTTGTCGGGGCTGTTTTGGGTACATTAGTATCTCAGTAGGTATATATGGATCACAAGATTTTTACAAGAATCGTTAATAAATTTAAACGAACTAATTTAGCCTGTCTTAATTTTAAGGGTTTTTCATTAGCTTCATTGTTGATGAGTTTCAATGAATTTTATTAAATGAATGAATAGATTTAATTAATAAAACTTTAGACATGACTTTAATATATAATATAAGTATGGTAAGGTCCTTTCTCAAACTGTGTGTAGGAAAAAGAAGTCCTTGGGAGTTTTCTGCCGCTTCTTCTTTCAGGACCACCAATATTTAAGTAATTTGACTTTCGGAAAGTGTTCTTAAAAACCAACTTCTATTATAATAATAAATATTATTAAATTAATTCATTAATTCAATTTTTTAATGCAATTACTGCGATTCATAAATAAATGCAATGAACCATTTTCCAGGACCTTGTGAAAATGTGTCCATGTCACTGACGCATTAACAATTAAAAAAGAAGCGTACATTTTTTTATTGACGTTTCGAAACTCCAATCGGTAACGTTAAAAGTATTGCACGTTTGATTGTAGACTAAATGTGCGCTAATACTGTCGGGGTTAAGACCTAGGTCTAACAGAAAGGAAAATATAATACATTAAATAAATCAATAAACAAATAAACGTTTACACACTCACACCTCCGCACTAGGATTCCCTGTGTTGCGGGTGGCATGCAACATTGGTTGCAACATTGCTCCTAGAATTTCTTACTTCAATCAGAGCTTTCTTACTTCGAGCTATAGAGTCGAAGCAAGGCGAACTGATAATCTAAAATTTAATATTGCATATTAACCCCCTTTTCCATACGACACACATGGTAAAAACAAACCGTTTATTTTATTTCGATATCAATTGCATTGTTTTATAGAGACAGGCATATCTTCGTTACATTTTATTTTTTTACAAAGTTAAACTTTAGGCAGCTTCAGTCTACACGACTTAATGCATTACTTTAGGATTTGGATCAAATTCGATACAAACTGAACCAAGACTAATCGAATTTCTAGAAGTATTACCATACTTATAATTGTGATGGTTCATCAGCTGTGGAGTGGGCAAATAGAACAGTACTACTTTCCGTTTTAGAAAACAGCTTAATACTATTAAACTTACGGTCCTATTTGAAGTCGTTAACATTAAGATTGTGTTAAATCGTCTTATAAATATTCATATAAGCAACGCCGACTCTACCACTCTTAGACAAATAACTCTTAAATTACCTTTTTCATTTGATAATTAAATCGATGTGGTAGAAGTTTATCCGAAAGGTATACTACCTCTTAGCATCGACATTTAAGACACACACAATCGAAGAGATTTTATTTATTTATTTATTTATAAAACTCGCGCGCTATAGTTCATTATAAACTTTATATCATTTAAAGAAACAATGAGATCTTGAAACATTCTTTACCAGTCACTTTTTAACTACTATTTTTTTTTATTCAACAACATATTTCTAGCAATGTCGTATAAGATCGATAAGACCACGTTGCACGTTAGTTTTATGCTTAGCTCAATTTTTATTTTCTCTAAAACAACACCAAATTAATTTACTTAATATTCCTTATTACTTTCAGTATAACTCTAATATTAATACAAAAAAGTGCACTTTGTTATCGCGAGCTCTTCACCGAGTGTAGGCCGTAATATAAAATCCTCGCGTCTAATTACGCGTAGTGTTGCCAGATTAGATAAAATTCCCCGGATCTGGGGCTTATTAAAGTTTCTGACATTATTTGTGCTACCGCTTATGTTATTAAATTAGTTGTTATCTATGTTGTTAACGGTAGTGTCATGCGTAATGAATTTGTAACATGAAATAGGGATTCGTTATTCGTTTTTTATAATGGAAGTTTTCAAGAATCGAAGGATGTTCGAGGCTTAAAGTTTTGTCATTTCACCACAATCATCTATACCATAGAGTATCATAAAATATATAGAATAAGAGCTTACATTTAATATCTTGTATTTAAGAAGAGACATCAATTCAGCAGTGGGACGCTAACTACTAATGGATTTCCAGTTCCAGTCTCAGACGGGCTACAATATTACCTAAAAATAATATTTCAATTTACTTAAAAATAAGAAATAAATTTTACAACCCACCCCTTCTGATAAAAATTCGTTCAAAAACAAAATAAATCATCGAAATCATATCACAATGATATCTAATCATAAAATAAATCCATTCCCCTGATCCTTAATCGAAAAACCCTGTATTCGAGCTTTTCGCAAAAACCCCACAAAGCAATGAAAGCTAGCGAAGGAAATAGGAATAACCATGAGATAGTTTATATGATTATTATTGTAACTGAAATGGCAATAATTCAGTGGATAGAGGCAGAGGATATCCGGTGCGAGGAGCACGTGTCTCTGCTTCCGGTACCGCCATCTTTGCTCCCCCACCCGAGATCTGTCTTCCGGTGAGTTCTTTCGAGTCACGCAACCCCTTGCTTAAGGCCATGAAATTTGCGAAAAGTGAAACACTGATCTTTATTTAGAGAAACATAAAATATTTTCTTCATCATTTTATTAGAAATTAGTTTAAATTTTTATTTAATGCTTTTTCCTATATATATATATTATGTTTGAATGTATCGTGTGTATGTAGATTTACACATATTTTTTATAAACTTAACATATAACATTAAACCTAAAAAGAAAATAATATCATTTATTATAAAAACAGTACAAGGGAACTTTCGATGATAAATTATTTTTATACTGCATACTACTTAGAATAATCTCTCCTAATGAATATAAAAAATCATCTCTTAGTAATAATTATTTTGTCTTTTAAGCTCAACCGTTTTGATATTTCTTCGCATTCTCTGTAATTTACTCCCGCAAATCAAATCTACTAGTCACTGCAAAAATAATAAACACAGACGCTAATTCTCTAACCCCACGGATTGCGGTAATCCCCTACTCAATCAATCGAACAAAAATAAACTGTAACATAACACAAAAGGGTTGAAATTACAGTAAACGATGTCGTGAAACTTTTAGTGAACTTTGCAAAAAGGCCGGCCTGGCGTAGTTCCTGGGTAAAAACATTTGCTGATCCCAAGTTATTCCGTAAAGTCTGTTTATTCATTACAATAGGAAAGTTCTGTAACACCAAAGTTCCGTCTGTGTATTAATATTCTTCAGTTCTTCACGTGGAAGTAAATATTTCCCACGTACACTTTCAGTTCGCATATTACTCATTATATAAAAATGAAAGATGTGCCAACCAAGAACAATTAATAATACCTGAGTATGTATTACTGATAAATAACAGCTCACTCAAGTGGCGATTTAGTTGGGTGCCTCCTCTTAGTTTCGGACCCATCCGTTCTTTTCCTGAGCCATCCGTGAACAATACCCACTTGTGTTTGATTAGATTCTCGCAAATCTTCGATATCTATCATTAATGTCTTGGTCGATAAAAGCAAGTTCTAGAACTATCGCTTTCTCATTATATAAGAGTATATACCATCATACATTGTACTTGCGGATTGTTGCAAAGTAAACTAATACTAATTTAATAACAATAAATTTCCTCAAAGTGACGCCTGACACTATCAACTATATAAGTGTTTCAGTTAATAATGATATGTGTAATTTTTCAGATAGATTTGATATCTACAACTTCTATTTACTAAATTATGACTTCGCGTGATGTCTTTGGTGTCACGGCCGTGCATGATCAACATGTTATATAAAGATTTTTTTAATATACAATATAGTTGAATATAAAATAATTAAATCTTCCAGAGTGTGTGAAACCTGCTTGCACCCACTTGCGTCAGTGCTTAACGTTTTCAAAAGTAAAATTTATACAGTAGGTACAAGTAGGTAAATGGTTCGGCTCATCTTACTTATTTCTTTTGAAATAATTCAATCTCACAACCAAAACTCGGAGGACTCGAGGACTCGCTTTAAAGGTTTATGAAAAGCTTTTATTTGCACACACATATACTTATGTATACGAGTATCCTTGGACTTTCAAATGCAGAAATTTCATATACAAAGAACTTCCCAAACGCAGAATCAAAATATTCCGATCTTAACGGCATCTATCTTAGTGGATCTTAGCGCAGTGGTAATGAATTGTGTTATTCTAGTTGTTTTTTCAACGATCTTACAAGTGAAGCTTAGAGTTTGAATCAATCACCAATCAAATCAAAAATCAATCAATTTGAAGAAATAAATTATTTGGTGTTCAATTTGAGTACTCTGCAAAATGTTTTCTAACTTGTTGTGAAATGTTTTAATACATACTTGATCTGTCTGATAAACTAGAAATTAAAGCCCAGCAACGGGATAATTGTGTTGTAATGAAAGTTATTGTAACTGCTCAGGCTAATAAACGAACCACTAAACACGATAGTATCTGGGAACTCTCATGGACCAAAACATCCCGAGTCAATTTTAAAGCAATCTTACTCAATACAAGGACGATTCGCACCCCACGACACGCGACCGACGCGTGGCGGTAATGCCCGTCGTCGACCTTCCTGTGGTCGCATGACGGGTAAATAGAAATCTATTTAAATGTGAAGACGTTGCCAAATGCGAAATGTCCGGTGATTGTGATTGGTCATTATGGATGAACTTGTTAAGCGATGTGCATAAATTTTACCTATAGATTTCACTCTTTGTTCTAGATCTAGGTAGTCTAGTATTGTTATATTGGATTTATAACAAATCAACAATTTAATGTCTTCTCTCAATGAGAGACGTAAAGTAGATTCACGCTAACCAAACTGTCTGGCAAAATTCACTCACCTTTATGAACTATTTGGTATGGAGGTTTGCTCGGAATATTTTACTTCACCACAACAAGTTGTAATGAATTTATAAAAACTTTGAGAAATTGAGTTCACCTTAATCCTTTACATATATAAGGTGTGCTTTAATGAGTCACTTAAAAGTTCCAATAGGTAACTCACGCATCAACTTCGGAACCTTATATAAAAAACGAACTTCAAGTAATATAAAAGAACGCTGATCCTCTGAACGTATTTATTTTATATCAATAACCGATAAATGATCAGGTAGGCCACCGCAGTCAGCCGCCCATATATATTAATAACATGAAAGATATTACTGAAGTGTTGCTCAACAAAAGAGAACCAGAGAATATAGATAGATGAAGGCAGTTGCGTAACTTTTACTTAACTAGGATATTAAAAAAACAACTCTTGAGTTATTTGTTTTTTAAAGTATATTTAGCCGTTACAGTAAAATATATTTTTCGTCCACTTTAATACGTTGTTAAAAACGGCCAGTGTTAAAATCAACAGGCGAAACGAAAATCATAACCATAAAAGTACCCTCCAAAACAATAAAATAAAAAAGCGCAGAGTAAAAAAACGCCAACTTGCGAAACGTCAAGACATTTTTAATCGAGGGCGGTCGCGGCGGGTAATTGAAGTCATAATTCTGGCAGCCCTCTTTTGATATTTGAGTTTTTGCCGCGCAAAACTGAATAATTTGTCCGATAGGATAATTTAGGTTAGATTGTCGTGGGGTAGAGAGTTGTCAACGTGTTGAGAGTCGTTTTTGTGTTTTGTTATTTGTGATATCAGATAAAATATGTATTTTTTTTCTTTGTGAGTTCTGAAGTTATAGTTTCAACGGAAACTTTTCAATATACATTATGAGATATAGGACTGGTTGTCTTTACAACCTCTGCAACCTCTGCAATTCCTTCCTAAGAACTTTTAAATTGGAAAAAAAGCTAAATCAAACACTGTGATCCCGGTAAATATGCTATTTATTTGTAACCCTTGTCACGTGAATCCAGCCACTTTGGAATAAAAGTATGAAACATTTCATGCCGATTCATCATCTCAAAATATTATTATTATTTAATGAATATTGTTCTAAATTCAAATTCTTCTTTGTTTATATGATCTACGCGTAATAAACGATTTTAAATTTGAATATTAAAATTTTAAGATATTTTCATACATTAATAATAAATCCTTGAATTTATGTATTGTTAGGAAACATGAAAGTGGCGACGATTGGCAAATGTATTTTATTTCTCTTTTAGACTTTAAAATGAAAAATGCATTTGTTAGCTAAGCCTCCTGTACAAGAGGCTCTCCTTGTTACGGTAGCAGGTTGCTATATGCATTTTAAACAGTGGAAATCCACACAGATGCAATGTAGAAATCGTAGAATATATTTTGAAACCACAGACGCGCTCGGCACCATACTAAAAAAATTTCATTGGAACCATGAGATTTCAATGTTACATGATGGCCTAGGCCAGAATTTTCAAAATAATAATTCGTTTTATCATTGCATACAGTAGTCACTGAAAAAATAACATGTGGCGGACAGACAGACACGCGAGTATAAGCATTCCGTTTTTCCACTAAATGTATGAAACAATAAAACTGATGACTTCAATTTTGGCTTCTATCCATTATTGGCCCAATGAAGTCTCTCTCCTTGTCCTCGCTATTATGAAAATCTAAAGCGTACTCCTCCACACTACTCCAATGCTTAATACGTAGAGGTTCTGACCCCTGCCTCTGGGTCAACCCAAGTATGGAAAGTTCTTTGATGCCTGATCACTTACGATCGACAAGCCGTTGGCCATATATATCTCCTTGAAAAATAATTATCAATAATAATGATATTAAATCTTTATTATCCCTCTATAAAGACGTACACAGAGTTGCAGCGAAAGTAGAAGCGTCTGTGTGAGCGACTGGAGTCTGTACGATGACCTATACGACAGATCTCCAGGCTCTCACCCCAGATCAGATGACTCGCTGTAACAAATGTTTATTAGCATAAATTTTACAAAACGTTGCGCTTATACATTAATATGCATAGGAGAGGTTACAAACACATGGCTTAAAATACTATAAATTATAAGTAATCTGAGGTAATTAATCTAAGTTTACGTTCGTATTAGGTAGGTAAAATTAGATATGTTTTTATCTATATAAACTTATAATCTGCAACCAGAGCAGAGAGAAAATGTTTTACCTCAGGGCGATAAATCAAAAATATTAGCGTACAATAGCTGCACGTTCTTCCGCTAAAGAAAAGCGCAAACAACAAATTTATTAGGGGAAAAAATGACTGCGAGGCTAGTAACTTAACCCTTTCCTGGTAATGAATACTATGCTCTTTGCAAAACTGCCTTGATAAAATTTACATGATTTCATTGTGAATATTTCACATCTAGATTTTATTGTTATGAAAAACTTTAGTGGACAGTATTAAAATAGTTGGCTTCTACCTATTTCTTATTTACTTATATATCATATTTATTATTATATAACCTATATATATTTTCAGAGGTGTGTAAAGACTACTAACCCAGAGTTGGTCAGAGTGGCGGACTGTGGTCTTAACGCCTCATTATGCAAGGTAACCCGAGTCCAACAATGAGACACCATGGGTTGAGACTATGATGATCTTCACTACTTAGTATAAAATAGTCTTTGTATAGCTGCATCATAATAATCTTTTAAACCACTCCGCGAATTTTTATCAGGTTTTATAATATCTCGTATAAATTAAGTGATTCATGAGAAAGTGTATGAGATAAATATGATATATTTTTAAAACGCCTGATGAAGACTGAACAGATAATTAAGAATGAAAATTACTTCGTGTGCGGTTACTTTTTTATAACCTAAGGGTTGTTTACCGTAATGTAGCGCGGGTGGATTACTAGTTTTTATATACTCTGAAATAATATCTGGGGTTTAAGCTCATAGGGTACCTAATTATTGCATGCAACACTAATTTTAATGTTTAATTAATTATCACTTGCATCGGTAAAAAACACAGTGAGGACACACACACACACACAAAACACAGTGACATACCTGAAAGTTTTCCATAACATTCTTAAAGTTACGGTTTGGCTTACTTCAGTGTGAAGATCGAGTTTCGAGTCCTATACTAATCCTATAAAGTTTTGGGTAATAACTATGATTATAAAACATTTTGGTACCTGCATGATCTAGTTATTACGAGGGTATAAATAAATACGATATCAAAATAATATTTTTATGTAAGATCATATTAAATAATGATCTCGTCATCATACATATAATTTTTACTTGTCTTCTTTGATCATCTAATTTATCATGAAAGTATGTTCTTTTACTAATACTACTTTATCAAAACTCACATACGAAATGTCTTTATTTTAATAAGGGTGTATAAATCACACGAAATCCTTGTTAGAAAAAACTGATAAGTCTATTACTAGTTACAAAACAATTTTTGCATATGTCAACCCGGGCGAATCTGGCAATATTTCACCGCGAGGCCGCCATCATCCATCATGGCCGCGGAATGAACTGTCAAGCCACGGAAAATGGCGCGCAACAAACTAATGACATCATCGTTTGCATCATGGGCTCATGATTTTGGGAATTGTTCGGTATTGTCTAGAGATTTTACTACGTAAGGTTGATTATTTATTTTGTTTGTTATATTAGTATATCTTATTTTGACAGTTTTAAATAAATAATAATCAATTTTTCAAAATACTTTTTAATGCACCACATTTATTCAAGCGGTTTTTAAAAATAGATATTTAAAAATAGAATATGGGATAAACAAAAACACTTAAAAATGCATGATGAAAACGAGTAACAATTGTTTCGAACGGGGCTATTCATTACAAACCTAAAGATTATGTTTCTGAAAGCATTGATTACTTGGTTCTTCATACCTGAATAAAAATTCAAATTCATTTAATCATATATCGGTAAATTGTATATACACTTATGCACGTCATTTTTTGCTTTTATTACCGATTCGATAAGGTGTTTTAACATTGAGGATAATCAACTGAGAAAGAAACTGCTCAGCACATCTTTTAAAACAACATGTTCCAGATATGGTTTCACTGGTTTCGATACTGATATTTACAGGCGTCCCTGTCCTTAATATTTTCATTTATACCGTAATATCCTTTACCTACAAGCTGTGCTAGAACGCGTCGCTTAAAAGTTCCAATAAATAACCCACGTATCAACTTTGGAACCTTACTGTAAAAACGAACTCTAAGACCCATAAAAGAACGCTGAACCTTTTGAATACGATATGAAGACGTAACCAAATTATGCCTATTTCTACATATTTTCACAATTGTGTATATCACTTCTGTGCCTGTACATATATTTTTTTCGAACAAATACTAAATTACTATAAATAGATTAAGTTAGTATAGCTTCTTGATTTTTTCTTTAAACGAAACTAATCTATACATACCTCTAATTGCTCTTTTCTTCAATACGTCAATTTTTCAACATATAACCGACATCAATTAGGGGTGGTATTTTTCTTCAAATTTAAATGGGGTCAAACGGGAAGTATGGCCTCTCAAACAAAAAGGGCTTTTCCATATCTATTAATAAATGACGGGGTTTTGAGGTAAGAAACATAAAAATATCAACCGAATTCGTAAATGTATACCAACAATATAAATAGAGAGTGCAGATTTTGTAAGTGTACGTATTTATGCGGAAAGTAATCTCTATCACCGTGGCACCTATGTAAAATATTATTAAAGGTACATTATACCGGATGAACATAGACTGTATCAAGTGTATACGTGTAATAATGAATAGTAGAACCCGAACGAAATGGGAATAAGTCGCTAGCATTACATATGAGCCGACTATCGTTGCTCTCAGGTTACCTATGGAAGATCCTGACTAGTATTAGGTTTTGTAAAAGCGTTCATAATACGATAACTAGAGACAATTTTAAAAGAGATTGACGAGAGAGGCAACGCTAGGACTGTGGAATGTCACATAGGTGATAACTAGTGGGAATATTTTATTCAACCTTTGTTTCTTTGTGGCGTTTTCTACCACGAATGACGGGAGAAATAGCATTGATAACTGTAACATATGCATGTAATCATAAATATCTGACATATATAAATAAATGTACTATGTTGCCAAAATTATATATTAATAAATAAAACTGCTGTGCATTCAGCAGTGATTGCATTTTTTGGTTCTTTGTTTAAAATACGTCAATCTGTCATTGTCATAAGTGGTTAGGTTTCATCAAAAGGCTTCGGGTTGCTCAAGAAAAATTAATACTCGCAGTGACCTGCATTATTTTGCATTGAAGCAAAATTATGAAGTATCCAACACGCTTCTTTAATGTCAGCTACTAATCTGTTCAGAAATTAAGTATTTTACTAATATATGTACGTAAAAACCCGTAAATTTATCTGTAATTAAATTACTTTTTAAAACACTTACCACATTTGTAAAATAAAGTCTGGCTTAAAAAAACTGAACCAATTTTTCACCACTATATCGACAATAAACCAATTTACAACAGTGCATTTTTACCACGGAAGGAAGCGTTACAAATCGCGACAGCCGCGCGTATATTGCGGTTGGATGTCGCGGCACGTGTCGCGTCGTCGCGCACGTGACGTGTCGCAGACGCAACAGTAATGGAATATTCATGTTGGCGTAATTTCTTTTTAGTTATCAGTATGATATATATATATATGTATATATATAATCTTATATTTTAATTATTATGCTTACTTTAAACACTTATATAGATAAAATGACCACTCACTTAAATCCTCGCTATAGAAAAAATTTGATTTTATAGTAAAACCAAATACACAATGAACTTCTAACTCAGTAGTGATTTTGCCTGGAGAACGACCTGGATACAATTCCCGGTAGGGAGAAACTTATATGTCAGGATTGTGCCCGAGTCTTACTCATGAAGGTGTGAATGTTAGTGCGTTTATCTTAAAATAGAACTACTGTTTCATTATAAGTCACATTCCATGATGCATCGCTGCCCGAAGATATAATGTGAAAACAATACTTAATTGCTTCAGGTTTTACATCAACATGTACCGGAACAGCGTTGTAGTATAAACCCAAAATTTCTTGATAATTTTATACATTATTAAAGGTCGGATCTACGAAAGATCTTCATGGCTAAATAAATGTACTTTGCCTCTTTTCGCGTTTCCCCCTTCCTCCGGTCACATTGGTCTCTCAATAGATCTAATTTACTTATTCACCCAGAGCCCAGATGACTACCCAAACGTTCTTTTGTCTTCTACTAAATACAACATCATCAGTTTATCCAGATACATTAGAAAAAGACATGACACAATACCTTTGTGCTGAAAGTTTTCCACTAAGCTTGTTCAAACCTACAAACATCATAAATATACTTTGTTATAGGATCGTTCGCAACAAGGCAGCGGAGAAGGCGAAGCACGCGCATAACCAGCAACAACAACAACAACAGGAGCAGGAGATCAGCTCGGCGCAAGGCAGTGTTGTTTCTGTGAGTAACTTTGTTATTCAAACAGAACTACATCCTTAATTTAATTCCAATCTCCTCTGGTCCGTAAGGCCTTCATATCATAATTTTGCAATCATATGTTGCAGAATTAGCTTTAAGAAATTGGTACAGTCAGCATCAAAGTTCAAACGAAAAATGTTAAAAGACAGCGATCTTCATAACAATTGGTACGCTGGCATCTTCAATAACACTGTCTATAGCTGAGAAACATTTATACAAGCCACATGTTCGTTAATAGTAAGCGCCACCTATGGGCATCGCCTAAGGAAAATTATTGCCTAACCCATTGTTTCTACTGGACGCAACACAAGGAGGATAGATTGCTTGGCACTAAAGTAAAAGTGATGCAATAAATTTCATATACATTCTGAGACATTCATCATATAACTCTAATGCTATCTGCTCCACTTCAGATATATCTTGGAAACGTTCTACCAATTCTTCTGCTGTTTAAATTCTTTAAGAATTAGGTTTATCTAACATAATTCTCGATCTGAAGTCCCAACGTCGTTCAACAGGTGATAACTCATGCGGGCAATGCGCCTGGCACAACAGCTGTGCTGTCTCCGAGCACGGACCAACATGTCACAAACACGGGCAGCTATAGCATCAACGGTATACTGGGGATCGAGCAAGTTGAGGGTTTGCATAACGGGAACGGGCTGAAGAGAAAGAGGCATGAAGACCAAGGTAAGAACAATCGCTTGTAGTGAGAGCGTCTCTTAAAAACATCTAGATGATGAATTAATTCAGTTCCTTCTCCATAAAAATCATGGCCATCTGACCATGACTTTTACGTAGTATATGTAGAGTTAGGCTAAGCAGAGATTTTTTATAGCGAATAGATTCCGGATTCAAAAGAGTTCGATTAAATCAGACTAAATAGTCTGAGTCTGAATCTAAATCTGAGTTTGCCCCAACTGGAATCGAAGCCGGCTCTTTTCCCTCTTTAGCTAACTCCCAACAGCATAATAACGTTACTTGTAGCGATATTAACTTATCAGTTTTTTATCTTAGTACATCGCAGTCTCATATTCTATAAAGTTACAACAGATAAAACCAATTCTTTATAATTTGTTATCACACGAATATAAATTACATCTCTTATACTCTGCGAAACTTTACTCGCCACATGGGTCCGATAACCAACCAACTCCTTCTGTAAGGGTCAGAAAAGTTTCAAGTAACGATGTCAAAGGATATGAATTAAAATACTAGTGAGACCCCCGCGTTGTCCCGCGGTATATACCAAAAGAGGGTATAGGGTTGTAATTATCATTCATAACTGTATATCGATAATTTAAACAATAATGAAAATTAAAAACAATTTTTGAAACCAAGAAAGAAAAGGAAAATACTGAAGGAAATTAAAGTTTGAAGTTTCAATTATTTACTTCGTATATGCACAGCTCAAAGTTTGTTTTCCAAATTCAATTTCCAAATAATTATGACTGATTATTTGGAAATTGAATTTTAAATGAAAGTATTAAGAAGTATACTTTAGTAACTAAATAATAAAAAATACAACCTAGTAAAAAGTACAAAAAATATAAATCAATTCTTGAAGGCTTTAGCGACTTTTTAATTTTTTTGAAGTCTATAACTTGACAGGCTTTTTCTATTTGGTATTTGGACTCTTACAATAATACTGCAATATTCAAAATACAACAATAATAGAAGATAATTACAAATTTGCTCTGAGTAGCAGCAATGATTTAGGTAGACTTTTCATTTGAGGCCATAATTATGCAATGCTCTTATGATATTACCTGCAACATTATAATTTAAATAACTCTATATATACATACACTATATATACATATTGGATAGCATTACATAAAATAACGTTTCTCTAATTTATTCTATCAGTTTTAATATAATTTTTTCATCGATATTTATAACAGTTTGGTTACCTCCCTAGCATCCTTTTAACCATAGTGGCGGGCACTGAGCGGAACTGCTGAGATTTACTGTGCTATTAAGTCTTGCACAAATTGTGGCCATATTATATTAAGTTATAACTCCTATTTAAATTTGCCGTATTTCCTGCCTCCAGTTATAATAGATACCTCCTTGTGATATGTCTGGAGATGTACGTAGGATGGGAAAATATGCTATACTTATTAAAAATACTGTTGGTTTTGTTTCTAGAGACTTTTAATGTGGGTATCTTCAAGAGTGAACGGCTTATTAGTAAGTTATTACGCTTGACTATACAAGAATACATCACGATCAATTGGAATTGTAGTCAATTGTACTCATCATTATTACTATCATAAATATGGGAGTTTTGTGAGTTTTGTGTATGGAGGGTAAACTCCGGAACCTCGGTATCTATTTGAAAAATTCGTTTACCATTTGAAAGGTACATTATCCCATTATTTATCACATATATATATATATATGCCAAACCACGCCATCGCTTCAACAAAGCCCTACCGTAAGTGGTCCCGGAAGAATAAGCGGCAAGAAACTCACAAGCATTTTTGTCCTACTCACAGTTACAGAACGCACTTATGACTATGAACTGGCTTAATATTTAACTCATGTCCAAGCCGTCTTATCCTTAAAGTAATCATCGGGTTTGTAATAATCTTTTCGCATAAGAATGCTTTTGCCGTGAGTGTTTAATTAACCATATGGTAATTCTGTCAATTGTAAT
>DWPT01000685.1:0-22268 GCA_018251895.1 Agathymus mariae mariae
GTAGAAGCAAAAAATTGACGTGCATAAGTGTATTTACAGAATACCTATATGATTAAATGATTTTGAATTTGAATTTGGTCTTGCTGATGTCCATGGGCTACGATGACCACTTTATTATTTTTATTTTAATAGCCGACAAACGAGCAGACGAGCCACCTGATGGTAACGATGACCACTTACCATTTGTCTGCTATTACTATAAAAAAAAACTTAAAGATACTATCAATTGCTAAAAAATACTATCAGTACACTGGAGTTACAGCTTTATCTGGATTGGGCTGTTCTTTCTCGTACAGCAGAAATATCCTGATCGCGAATTGATACATCACCGAACACAAAGTCACCGATCAAACCTAACTAGCTATAACGTCACACAACAAGAGTCAGACAGTAATATATCCAGCACAATGGCCATGGCCGCCCACGCAGCGTCTGGCGAAGCACATCCTCTCGCAATTTCGTCTAATTTGCATACACACAACACATCACGCACCCGACACTAATTGAATCAAAACACAGCACCACGTGTTTGCCGAAACTTAAAACTAGTCTTAACACTTTCGTTGTTATTCCTCTTTTTTAAGGCAACACTGATTTAATAAAACAAACTATTCATACAGTCCAACCTAATGTCCAACGACCGATTGTTGTGCGATAAAGTTTGATCTTTGTTATCGAGGTGTAAAGCTTATATTCAATAAACAGAAGCTCGCCTACCAACATTTTGTCGCTTCAGCCGAAGGACCACACACGTCCGGTCAACATTGGTCCCTAGAACAACACTATATCACTTAGTACACTTCGCAGGTAAACTAGTAGCTTTGATGATTCACGTAGAACGATCGATAACGTAATAATAAGGTGCCTGCGCCGATGTTCGTCTTCCACATCAATTAAGGTACCCTCAAGAGAAATAATTACACACCATTTCATTATCGTGTCACGACTGATTTGTAAATTAAATGCATTAATTTGTGTATCCAAAAAATATCTTAACATGTGATAAAAACATTCTAACGAGGTTAATCATTATAATTTTGTACTTTGTAAAAAAATTGATATTAACAGTTTCATTTACTTATTATCTTTATGAACATATTGATAATGGATGACTGGAACGATTTTGTCCAGTATTTAAATTTATGTAGTAATAACTGAAAGAATTATTTATTTACTAAGTAACGTTATTAAAAAGGTATTTGTCATTATATATTATGTTGCATTTGTATTGGGATAACTGTATGTCTGTTTTCTTTCCACATAACCCTGACAGGGAGCAAATTTAACACTTTTAAATAAGTTATTTTCGGCAATAATACAATTAAACTTCTTTAAATTTTAACTTAAAACTAATAAAAATACTTGCGGAACATTCGTCACGAATATCCGCGGCTGGCGATGACCACATAAAATCAGATATTCCGTCTCATTCGTCAACTATATAAAAGAAGGAGATCTACTAATGCACACGTTTCATTTGACATCGATCTCTCAATTACAAGCAACATATCTAAATAGAATACTGGCATCGATTGCAGTACACGCACGTACCGTCTTTGCAATACGTCTAAGACGTAGACAGCCCGTGTAGTCGCGCGTCGTGGGCGACGTCGAACAAGGAACCGGTAGCACGACGGCGTGTCGTAAGTAAACGATATGTCGTAAGAAGCCGATTTACATTTTTATTGCATCTGCCGACACCGTGCCGATGTGCCGACCTCTCAATAAACTTACACTAATTAATTACATCTAGATGACAGGTATTATGTGCACAGGCTGTAAAACATTTTTGTACGTCTCGCAAGACCTTAATTTCTTAATAATTTATTACCGTGTCATCTAAATATTTTTTTCCGTTTATACATTTATAGGTTGTTTTCATAGCTTTTGTTACGACTTACGTGTTCGTGTATACTGTATATGTATATATTAAGAACTAAAAAATGGTACATAAAATAGGTTCATAGGAAATCAATACAAAACTAAACCGCCCACGCAGAAGTAACGCTTTCTAACATACAACAACAGATCACGTTTACATATTATAATCAGGGATGTTATGCAGCTCCAAAACCGTAACCGTAACCGGTAAAATATTATTCGTATATCCGTATCCGTATCCGAAATTTCATATCCATAACATCCATAATTAACGCGATCTAAAAAAGATAAAAAGATGACAGACAGTCAGTCGTTGTACGGAATTCTTTTTTACAATATTTCAATACGTTATTGGACATATTTCCAACGCAATCTAACCTTTGATAATAAATTTTACTCGAATTCCCGCCTTTAAAATCCTCTATCACAAATCTCATTATAACAAACACTGTTTCAGGATTGTCCAAAAATATTAAACTGTTCAACCATGGTATTCATCCAACTGACTTTCAGGCTGTTTTTCCGTCATGGATTTAATAGACCATAATGTCCTCATGCTGTACAATTAACCATAACTCCATATCATTACCGTATAGTTAACCGATCTACGTTAACTAAAACAAGATTCATGGCTACTTTCCCAATAAATGTCACACAACTTTCAAATGTACCGACCACACCACCATTAACTATGCCACTGACATTTAAAACAATTATTAAAATAAAAATAAACCAAAAATTTGTTTATAACCGTCCGCTGTTACCAACATATAAAATAGCTAGTTATTAAAACAATTATTTCAAATAATAAACACATGTCGACATGTGGTTTCGCGATGCGCCGGAAGGGGCGTGGTTGTCGCACATTCGCGATGCCTCACCGAATTTACTGCGCAGACACTTAGAACAGTATACTTTGTCATCGAGATGTTTCTGAACTTTCATGATCGAGTCGGAAACACGCTTATGATTTGGTAGTTAATACAAAATCATATTTGAAATTATAATTATTATCTACAGTGGCTATTAATGTGTTCACTATCGAAGTTAA
The DNA here is from genome assembly GCA_018251895.1 of Agathymus mariae mariae. Lineage (NCBI taxonomy): Eukaryota > Metazoa > Arthropoda > Insecta > Lepidoptera > Hesperiidae > Agathymus > Agathymus mariae. The sequence goes on from DWPT01000685.1 coordinate 2,933, forward strand.
CGAGGCCGCTTCGAAGCACATAAGTTGATGATTTCTACACTATATTTCAAAATTATACATTAAATATGTATAGATAATATATAACTGTATATATTGAAATTCGGTGTTCCGCTCTACTTATGATGTGAATGTATTTAAGTAAAGATTACATAAGCTTCTTTAAGTTAGTGCGTTGAACATCTTTTTGACATTCTGTCGTTCACTTCACCATCACTCACCATCAATTGAGATCGCTGTCATGTGTTAACTTATTTTATGTAAAAATACCATATACACCGAAATAAAACCGACTACATGGATGAAAAAAACTAAACTTAAGACATAACACAAAGATGGCGCTTTTGTTTATATTATCTTATTTATAACTCCTTGTGACAGTGAGGGTCGAAATTATATAACTATGTACAAGCTTCTCGAAATTGCAATTACATTTAGTTATTAACATGGAAATAGAAAAGGAGGTTGCAGCCCTTCTGATGGTAACAGGTATGACGTACAGTGTTAATTCCAAAAACCTAAAAGGTAATTTTTACAAATAATCACACCGACGACGGAAACGCCACGCCTCCGTTGTAACCACTGCTGGTTGCGATAAGCTTCAAATCATAATAAAAAAAAAAAAAAACATAAACGTGCCGTTGACGGTGAAAATTAATTAATTTACAATAATTTTAACAAACGTGAAATTGAGATGCTCTTAAATAACTGAATTTATTATGATTTTTCAAATACAATAAACTTTATTTCCTCCAATTTAAAACAGCTATCCTTGTAAATGCTACAAATGTAACAATTTAAACGAATTATATATAGTCGGATTATACGATATCAACTGTTTGTGTGTGTCGTGTGTTTGTGACAAACTTTGTGAGTTTGTGTACATGCGGAAGGTACCTAATCTCCAGAATTACAGCACTTATATAAAACATTATTTTACCATTTAAAAAGTACATTATTCCGGATGGAAATACGCCATAGATCAGGTATATTATGTAAATAGAATCATCATGATATTCACTGTTCTATACTATTTAGTATTCATATATTTATAAGTGTGAATTATACATATGTAATAACTATGAAAATAGGTATCAACCTGAAAGAAGGAGGCGGGCCGCTAGTTCGATTATAAAATTATTGATTTACACCCGAATCACGCAATAAAACTCGATTATAATAAGCAAAATACACAACAGAACACCAAGGAGTTGATACAACCTCGACGGCTACCACTCTTACGTGACGGACCACACGTGAAACGGGGCAATTATGTGACAACATTAGACTGAAGTGAAGAGGGCAAACAGAGTACCCGGGGACCTGATCCGTAACACGGTAGTGAGGACTCTTGGACCGAGTGGCAGCATGGGGGGCGGTCGGGAGAAGTTTTTACTGACTGGCTCACTTAATACTTTATTTTTGTGTATTATAATTTTATTATAATCTAGTGATGTTCAATGTTATACATAATTAGATCATGCTTATACATATATACTGGCGGTATACAAAGCCAGTTGTAAATAATATAGATGTATAAATTTAATTTTGTTTTGTGTTAGGAATTACTTTATATGATTAAAATTAACCAAGTATGAGCTATGTAACCAGCATAAATTGTTAAATTGAATTACATTTCAATTATTGTACATGGTAGCAGGTAAAAATTCTTCAATTAATTTAATGTTTTAAAAAAATAATATTTGAAATAAATTACATAGTAGATCAACCCCTCTTACTCGGTAGCAAATTTAGTAATACTCGTAGATATAATATAAAAAATTTGTTAATGAAATATAACTATTAAAATATTACAAAATATTTTAGCCTTTAATACTGTATAAATAACGTTCAGACTGAAATCTCAGTTTGTATGTACTCCACTCCATTTACCTCTTGTTTCACAGATACGTAAACTTATACACTTGTATTTGATTTATACAGCTGTAACTCAGCAACATTTTAATGCCGAACACGAATGTGACTTTCGGATAGCTCTATCGGCGTGATGGTGTGACTTTTGATACACAATGTACACAGGTAGGTGCATTTGTTTTGCTTACTTTTATACATTTATAGGTACTTTGGAGAGATTACTTAGACAAGCGATAATTTCGAGAGTGCACGAGATAAACAAGGTCGTAGACCACTGTACAAAGGCAGTAAGTAAGTAACCTCTATTAATTAGCAATACTCATTACTAAACAGAAGCATCCCAGACCGCCGCCGAGGACATCAGCAAGTCAAATGCATCCGGGACGGGTTCCAGGGTTGGTTTGCATAACGAGTCATATTACTCACCTCAACAGAGCCCAAGTTCTCACTAATAATTTATTTATTACAATAATATACCTTATTTAATAGTTTTGTAAGCAGAATGAAAAATTAATATGCAAGCGGTAATAATTACTACTACATCATACACAAGACTCCAAAACAAAACGCATGTCACAAAAATGTTTGCCCAGGTTGATAATAAAATCTGGAACCGTATCAAGAAGCCTATAATCTCTTAAATTTGACTGTACACATCCTTATCTTAACTGAAAACAAAGCCCAATATGAATGGTTTGTTAAACCAACCGAGTTTGATCCAGTTGTAACTGCAGTAAGACAATGACGGTAATACTTCTTGATTCGAATCAAGAAAAATATTCAAGCAACCTGCTTCACAATAGAATTAGCATTAGATACGGTTCAAGTGGAAAGCCGTATAGAAGTCCTACATTTTATTATCATTCAACTTGTCTTAAACTGATATGTTTCTTAACAGAATTGATAAATATGTTCCTCACATTCCTATTCAAAAATCACTAAACTATATTCGTAAGTGCAAACCCACTAGCCATTCGAAACTATTCCGCCAACTTCCAAGTATGAATAATTCCTTGCAATAAAAAGAGCAAGCAAACAAAACGAACAGCGTTTTATGTCCCATTCACACTTGGTACGGGCGACGTTGAAACCTCTGCAAGACCTTACTTATTAGCATACCGATAAAAGACTCCACTCAACATCCATGATATATTAAAATCACGTCTCCGGAACAATTAACAGAAACGAGCGAACGATCAAATAATAAAAAGTGCCTTTGTCATTACAAGCAGTCGTCTCGACGCGTACACGTTCTTAGAAACACCAGCAGAGAAGAATAATAAAGTTGGTTATGCCAATAATCGGTCCCCGGATGAACCATTCGCGGCGCACGCGCAAATTGCCTCTGGCATTGTGATCGTAACGCGCTGATTATAATGCCAATAGGCAGAAATGAGTAATTCTTTATAATATATATATACAATACTAGAATGAGTTTGCGTTTGATATATTCTAGAATCGTGGCTTAAATATTTGTTAATCTTGACTTTAACATAGGATGGATTGCAAACTAGATCCAAGAAAATCATAGACGTTTTCAACCAATCTCCAATAGAACCAAAGGCTACTACTGCTTTCATCGATCTTAAATGTATGGATACACTCGAGTATAGAGACACAGGGAAAGGATAGCGAATACATGGTTTGTAATGACCAAAACACTGTTATCGAAATACTGCTAAACAACTTAGTGGCCCAGTGGACGCAATATCTATAAGTGACATCGGAATCAAGGTGGAGGCGACGCTTCAGTACTGAACGGTGGAATATACATTACACAAACTATTTACAATAATTTTGAAGTGTCTAAAAATTGCCAAATACCGTAAGCCAATTGTCCGCCTGTCAATCAATAAGTAGAACACTAAACACACTTTTTATTATACAAGAAACAAGGTAAAGCCATTCGATACGTTCTGTCAGCCGTACACAGAGTATTACATCGCCAAAACAACTACTCAAATAATATTAAGCATTTGAAAACGATTTTCCGTCAAAGAATTTACGCGTTAGCCAACCTCAAAACTTCACGGGGACAAAAGCCGAGACGAGACGCATCACCTCCAACCTCCGATTGAGAAATCCAATTTGAATAACAATCAATAAATTAATGTACAGCCGTAACTTATTCATAAGCGGGAGCGAGCGACACACGAAACGCGACGTACGCTGAATCTAAATGAAATTTTATAATAAACGCTCCGTTTCAACGCACCATTATGGTCAGAATGTAATACTTTTCTTAACGTATCATCATTATCGGTCCGCATCACAATGCTCCTTTGAAACAGTGTCGTTAAAGTGGACTAATCTCTCTTTACACGTAAAAACTGACGGCGCCGAATGAGTTTCTCGTGTTGGAATAATTAGTCTGCAATTGAAAGCGTGCTTTATTTCGAGACACTGGACAAAACGGACATGACACGGTTGGGCAACGGTAAAACACTTTCACGAATACAATAATATTATTCCAAAGGATTTGTAATTATGCAGCGTTACGAGCCAGTTTTGTAGCTGAAACACGAAATGGTAATATTGAAATTGTCGTCTGTCGGTTATATAAATAGAAGCTCGTTAATTACAGACCGTAATCACATTTCGCCAAATGCGTTACGACACACATGTCCCATCCCTTCGCCGTTCTAAATTTAAATATTATTTAGGCGGGAGCTCGCGCCACGCTCCCTGTCTCGATAGGATCGAAAATAATTTATGGATTCTTTGTCAAACTCCTCCGAATTAAAAATAATAGGCGACTTATTTTTAAGATGCCCCATGGCATAACGTTTATGTAATGTTAATGTAATATTCAAGATTCACAATGAAAATGTTAATATTCAAGGTGACTTTTATTAAAAACTGAATCTGCAAATTAGACACAGCGTAGATTACCTGTTGCAATGATTTAATGTCTTTACAAATTTTGTTATACACCAAATGATATTCTTATTTATTATGGATAAAAAAAAGTAAAGTAATTTACTCATAACTTAGTTGCTTACAGAAATTAAAAAAGACTCCAACCTCACCTCAATACGATGACAATAATTTAAATAACACTTATTATATTACATTAAAACAAATATTGATTTTATACTAATGTTGCTGTTGTTCTATTCTCGTAGATTAACATGATGCCATACTAGATGTTTAAGAGGGTTTATCTCGTACTCAATAGAGAATTAAACCTACCTTCCCCCACTACCACCGCCCGACTTGCACCACTTTAATAATTTTCAATGTAATATCTATAATCTAAGACATACATTTTGTCAGTTCTCAGAGAACAACATAACTGTTGATTAACTTGGAATCCCGACCATGGAAAGGCTATAATAGACGCATTAGTGTTAAAATATCACTGGGCCGAGCTGCGCAGGAGCATCAAATCGAATAAAATTCGCGTGCCGTCACGATCGCCTCGGGTCTTCTTCAATACAGAGTATTCGCATTCATTTTACATAATAATCTTAGAAAAACTGCGACCAAGTTAAGCTTCAACTCGGAAGAAAGGTACTCACACAGAGATTTCATTGCCCTATTATTCGAATTGTTTCTTTTCTTCAAATAAGTTACTTATAAAATTGAAACAACGTTGCTGTACCTAAATTACCGAAGCCCAAAAATTGATAAGAGAAATATTAGTTATTTTACGGCATTGTACAGTTTTCGTATAATAAACCGCGTGTAAGAAATTTTATCAAAAGTTAGATCGCGTGTTTAGCCGAACATTACAAGCACGCCGCAGGGAAACAGAAGCCAATGCATCGAAATTGAACCTGTCAGTTGAATCCAGACCTTCAAACTTGATTCAAACGGATCACGGAATCGTGAGAATTGGTTAGTTTTTGTGCCAAAATTATCAACGCAAAGAAGTGCAGAGAAATGTAATCTGTTTTTAATGGCCCGTACTTATAATTCATAACATTTATTAAAATAATACTGTCGGGAGTTGTAGCTGTTTTTTTGCGTTTCAATAAAAAAAGAATGATATCATTTTTACCGATGAGATTGATCTGTAACTCTGTCGCTTACCAAAGGTAGGTAAAGAAGTATGTTCATACAAAGACAAAACAGGACCATTATCCAGCAGTAAGGTTTGGATATGCTATAGGAACTTGACGCTAGTGTAAGCATATTCATACAGTAGAAAGTATTGTAAAGTGTACTGTGCTGTATGGTTCTACGTCACAGTACCAAGGGCAGGTTTTGGGGTACTTAAATGTATAAAATGCCATATACCATTGAACTTCCTCTTATGCTTACTGTTGCAAATTATGCTACATATAAGCAGATTGACATATAAAAATTATTAATTTTGTTTTAACTATGAACGCTTGCCTTTCTAATTACTCATAATCTACAATTCGATAAATTAAACCATATTCAGGTTACATAGTAACAATGTCATATTACAAGTTAACTCGGTAAACTTATTTTTACAATTACAGATACTTGATATATACCAATCGTGACATGTTTATTGATAAGACTCAAATAAATCGATTTAATATTCTCAGGCATGTATAAAGTATAAAGTAATCCCGAAATAATTTATAAGCATGTATAAAGAGTATGTTAATAACACAAACTATTGTGAAGATGAGGTGATTAAATGAAAAACAATCATGTGTCAATCAGAGCAGGCATGTGATATCGCACGGATTCTCACGCCGATTGACTTTGGAAGCACGCCATCTAATGTGACCATGCTATTCGATTTGTATCATATGTGAATTATGTCGCTTCATTATTTTAAATATGTTACCATAACATTGGTACATTATTAAGATTATATAATATTTTAATATTTATGGTAATGCTGAAAAAAAATTACATATCAATGAATATAAAATTAATAATGCCGGTAAAAACTCTTAAAGATTAGTTCTCAACTTTTCAAACTAAAAACGTATCTCTACAAGACTTCTAATAGTGTAAACTGTTTTTCCCATGAAATATCTGTATTATGTGTACAAAGCTAATTTAAAATTGGAAAAATTGCTTTTACCTTCTCGAAAAGTCGTTTTACGTAGGGTGAGTGCATTTATATTTTTTGATTAAACTAAACCGCTGTGTGTTGCCACCATCTACCAACAAGAGTCTTTTAGTAGTAGAGATTTTAATATACAACAAAAACAAAAAATCTACAATTATCCACCGTGCGTTTCATATCCCAGTTCTTTTGAATATCATATGGTTACTATATCTGCTTAAACGATCTCGATTCTCGGAATATCGATGTTTATCGCGGCCATAATGATACGTTCCGATCCACGCACACCGACAAATTTGATGCAAAAGCTACATAAGAATACGAACTGGACTGATTATCGCCAACCAAGTACAAGTATGAATCGGACCGGAGTTTTCGTGTTTGTTTCACTCAGACACATATATTGTGAATTTCTATGATTATCGTTAGTTAAATATATCTTTATCACAGTTGAATCACATTTTAATCATTATATGACATAAATACAACTGCTATTTGAAAAAAAAAACATTACGAAGAAATAATTCGAACTTGTAATCGAATCCGCCCTCTCCTCAGGAAACTTGATTTTTACAAAAATAATCGAAGATCGAATTTGGTAATTTATAACAGACGTTTTAAAAAACCTGATGTTAAACCTTGTCTAAAGGGAAAACCTGCGCTGTCGTTTTCGAGATAATCACTATCAGATAGAGACTATGTTCTATACTGTATAGTCTATGTCCATCAAAAAAAATCTGCCTTTTTAAATGTAATAGATTTTTTCAAAAAGGTGCTGTGATTCTAGACATTACCCTCCGCATTCACACAAATGAACAAAAATTATTATTGTTTGTGAATTTTCTTTCTATAAACTTCTTCTAACTTCTCAATATACAAAAGCTATTAATCGACACAATAATTTACTAACATATCTAATTTAGGTATAATTTATATATTAGTAATGCTAGAACTACTCCACGCAATACTCTGTTCAAATAGAGAACCTACCGATTAATAGGGGCCGATTTAATTATAAATTACAGTAATTACACGTCTCGATAGTCGACTGACTCGAGGGCGCAGCGCTCATGGCAACTCCCGTACTTGGATGTGTTGATAGTAATGAAGAATGTTTGAATTAGCTAAGTAGAGATCGTCATTGCTGTTTTGACAGCTAATACGCCTGCAATTTACGGTGACGATTAAGCTTACAAGCAAAAATAAACGCTTAGGCACAGCTTATTGACTTTAGCTGTGCTGTATGTCAACTTTTTGCGTAGACACGACGAAGCTCAACACGTTCGCGATAAAAACTCGTAAGGGCCTTTACGACAGTGAGAACAAATTTAATTTTATATTTTAATTGTGAGGGTACTCACGATTTTAGCCTTTTATATCAATCTTTCATCCCTATTACATGTAGGTATTATTTTCACATCGAAACCCGATTTCAGTTCACCGGAAGTAAAAACTGTTCCTGAAACCACAAGTTGATTAAAAATTCTAAACAATTATCGTATTAGGAAAATTTATGACATTGTTAGTTCAGATACCGTACGATGAAGAACATGATGCCCTGCATAAATATATAGAAATACAAAGAACAAAGACTATTCAATGAATTTAGTAAAATGATGTATCAAATTTTAATGTGATTCTTCTTTTTAACTCATTTGTTTTGAAGTCTTCGAGAAACAATTAGCTTTATTTTGGTCACGTGCCACTGAACACCTGTCATATCGCGTAACGTAATAGCCATCAAAACTGGTGCCGCCGACGGCCGGCCCGTGTTGATTGGTCGCTGTCTATGTCGACCGTTTTGGTGCGAGTGATGTCAAAGTCAGCGCAATAATTTTAATTAATACTTTTAATAAATTTTACGCAATCAAACAATCCGTGCGTGAAATGCATTAGTTATATTGATTTTTGGTAGTGCAAATATACAGGATTTTTTGCTGTATTATTAGTGAACTGTACTAAAAGCTTTGAGATGATTTTACAATAAAACAATCCAAAGGCACATTAAAGTTAAAATAAGATACAGTTAGAGCAGATATCTTATTCCCAGCTAACATTTCCAGTCAGTTAAGAGATGGAAACAGAACTAAAAGCATGTTAATATGCGTATTGAAGTAGATTATTTCCCGTATTTAACGCTTCGTAGTATATATCGCTGTCCAGCAATTTTGAATCTTGTAAACTTGTTTATAAAGACCACGAGAGATCCGGTTGAATTATATTTTAGTAGATTTTATATAGAATTCCAGTTTATAATATGCAGCATTCGCATCTGGTTGGGAGGTGCCACGACATAATTAGAGGAGCGCGGCGGGTCGCACGATAACTAGTCTTAATAATGATAATGACTTGAAGTAGATCCGCCATCTTGGAATAAGCGCAGGAGACCGGAGAAAGCTCGCAATTAGACATGTTGAGATTGCCTAGATCACGATACGCTAATATTTGTGGTATTCGTCCGTTTAACACTCTAAAACACTTGTTAGGTTGTAATTCATCGATTTATGTTTCAAAGATTGGATGCGCCACCAGCGCCTCGCGGCGGGATCTAGATGATGACGTTTACTTAATACTTTTTTTATTTCGTCTCTGTTCCAGCTGAGATTCGAATTCATTTTCCAAGAACACAGTATTGCGACCAGCGTTAAAATTTCGCGAAATATTACAAAAATGTAATCATTATAGTCTCTTTAAATCTACATTATGAATTTTAAGAAATATCCATTGTAAGGATTCATGTGTTTAATTTATTAATGTTGCATCGATATCCGCCTTTACCAGCAGCATGCTTAGTAAGGCTTAATTTGCCATTGTTAAATTGGGTTATTACACGCCAACTTAATAGTATGAGACGTTTTAACTCTCATAACTTTCCAGGTCGTGTCGATAAGCGATCGATTGAATCGAGAAACATGAGGCGCGTTCACGACGCACCTATAGACTGACCGATTGTAGCAACGTAGCATTTGAACGTCTCACGGTTGCATTGTTGACCAGTTGCAACACTCAAAAGCCACTGTTAGATAACTTTGTTGTGAAAAATACTACAAAATTATTTTACCTTCCACCAATTACCGTACCACGAGATACAGTAGGTATATGTACCAGAATAATAACTCCATTTCGAAATAATACTATTTATCATCCAAATGAGCAGCGGAACATCACTGGTGCCGCTTTTATTATCGTTATAATTATTACATGTCACATATGCATGTTTCGTAACCTTTATTTCGTGCAACATAAGAGTGAGAATTCAACAAACAAACAGTTTCGTGTGTTGGTTGAGACGAGACAGCTACTTTAAAACAGTTCCATTCAACCTATTCAATAATAAGGCAAATGTATTTTATTGTGCACACTTAATTAATTATATTTAATGTGACTCTTTTGTCGCTTTCCTATGCGCGGCGACATCTATTAAGTTAATAAGAAAAAGAATTGGTTTTTCTATTAAGCTGAGCGGTAAACAGATTTTAAAACCATTTTATGAAATGGCTACAATGAAACCGTTTCCCAATATAACTTGTTTAATGGGACATCCTGTAGTATATAAGAAAATAGAATATGTAAGTACATATTCAATTAACAGTTTAAAATACATGAGTTAGTTTTTTTTTAATCATATAAGTTAATGCTTCACAACATTGCCACCTGAGGGTAGATAGGTAAAGATGAAGTAAATAAATAAATCAATTACCGTCCGTATAAAAATATATATTTGTAATCGCACTTTTTGAATATAAACTAGGAATGTATTTACCGAATCTATGCAATAAATAAAACCTAGACGAGGCCAAATCTACAGATACACTTTACTATCGATATAGAGACCAAAACATATATTTGTGTGGCTCGCAGTACGTGTTGCCACATAGCGCGGATGCCACTGAACAGTTCTAGATAATACATAACATACATAATGGGCAAACATCTAGAATATTTCCTATCCTGAAATTGACCTATTGCCGCGGAATACGAAAAATAGGGTAGCATGAAATTTCTATTATGAAGGTAGTAAATAACTGTTAATAGCTTTTCTGGAAATATTTCAACAATTTTATGTTACTAATAACGACGGGATTGTATAGATATTCAAATAGTCTCGAGTTCAGCCAAAATCCCCTCCTGAACAAGGATGAGGTTTTGTCGCCAGCCCCCTATCGTCTGAGGTCGCTGGACTAAGTACTTCCCAGTTTACCAACAGTATCTACTCGTGCACGATATAAACAGGATAGTAGCTGCCATCCACCTTCTATAATTGACTATTAAGTGTTGTTGATAAACGAGTTTGCTCCGTACTGATAAATATACCTGGTGTTTCAGTTGTGCATGGATCACAGGTGACGTATTACTCATTATAAAGCAATGAAACCTTAAACAGGACACTTAATAAAGTCATCAGTCATCAGTAAAGTCATAAGCTTTATGAAGCGAAGACACAGAATTATTAATAAATACTAATATGCTCACAACTCAGTCATTGTTAACATAGCGTATTTAATAAAACCACTAAATTTAATAGGTCATACTCAAACTACCTAAAGAGTGTAGTAGCTAAGCTTGTAGGAAAACTTACTGGACAACACAGAAATGCAACTAACAAGAAAACGATAAACATATAAAAGAAATAAATACGTACAAAAACATACGATTATTAGATATCTCCTGTCTGTAAATCACGGTGTGATATGTAACACCACTTGGTACAAGTGTTGTATGAATGCGCCGACATCGTTACGAGTAAAGGGCGAGGGCGACGGAGTGTGCGCACGCGCAGCGCCACCGCGTCGCCGCCGCACGCGTTATCAACTGACACCAGATCGACGGTGGGAAGACTGATCAAGGGGAGACGTGGATTTGATTGCGTGCACTGCAGTTATCCGATGTGATTTTGAAGTGAAACGAACGTAATCACGCAAAACAAAATAACATAATTATATTTTAACCAAAAAAATTACTTCGATTTTTACCCCTAGGGTTGTATTTTTTCTTTTAATTTAAACGGGACCAAACTTGAAATCAATCAAAAAAGAAAAATTAAAAATCGGTCATTCATGACGGAGTTCTAACGTAACAAACATAAAAAAAGATTTAAATTTAGAACCTCTACCATTTTTAAACAAACCGAGGAACAAAAGGTGGTGAACGGTTTTGTCTTTACCTATATATATATATATTTAATAATTACATTTTCGAATAACATCTTTTATCGATTATCAACGACCGAAACAGATAAAAAGATAATAGTTATATCATAATTACGGCAAGTGAGTAAGTGCGACTGAAGACAGTATAGCGTTGTATCGATAAATTATACATGTTACTTCTATCTAGGCATATATTTCTGTTAAAATATCAACCGAATATATCAATCTCAATTTCAACGTAACTGCCATTTAATTATAATGTACATGGCAGAATAATTTTTTTTTTACTAGTAATTAAGGCGAAGACAGTATGTCTTTTTAATCGATTTCAAATAATTACGTATAAAAAAATTACCATGTTTTTATAACTGATTAAAAAGTATAATTTTTTCGTTTATTTTTTTTTCTTCTTCTTTTTTCACATTCACCAGCTGAGCTAGATGACAGTGTTGTAGGATTTCGATGCATCCCGGTACAGATAGGCTGTATTATCAAATGTGATGACTATTCCAATCTGTAAATCAGCTGGTGATGTTTTTATATGCCGACTGATAATATGATAAGGTTTACGATTCGCTGGTGTGTGATAATATTAGGTATAGGGGACTGTCTGATATCACAACATGATTTTAATATTATGATGTCTGTCTGAACTTAATAGTCTAAAAAAATACTGCTAGGATTTTCATACAGATTTTACTCATAGACAGAGGGCCCCGCTTGATTTTCAAGACCTAGTCTAAAGCCTAGTCAGAGTACAGGAAAATCCCACCTTGGTTATGTGAATATTTATTATATTATAGTAATTATTTAAATATTTAACCAAGAAACTTCTACTTTAAGATTATCATTTATCATCATCTTTAAGACTAAAATTGCTTGATCGTTTTATATTATATAAAATGGCGAGCATTCATTCACTGCCGTAAGAGATATTATTATTATATGGTGTAAGGGTGAGGGGAGATCAAAGTGGACACGAAGCGCAACCGCCTCTGCAGCTCCGTGTTTGTAAACATATTTAAATCCGTGCCGAAGGGAAATGATGTGGTTTGTTGGATAGACAAACAATGTTACAACGATCAATTATTGACTGATTTAATCGTGATCAGTACGTTGTTAATAATTGTAATTGATTTTGATTGATCATTAGACCAAGCGTTGGATCGCGAGTAATCGCTTTCAACTATTTTACATTATACAACTTTTTCATTGCAGTTGCCTTTTACCACCCCACCCCCATTTACCCTTTTGTCCCCACCATCATTACACCACGACTACTACTAAACCTACGTGATTAAAGTACTTCAATTAATTAGTTACATCGATGTATATTGAAGTTAAGCGCGCGTTAATTTCCATCTACTAGTTATAATTCAATGTACAGTTTTAAAGTTAACATTTTAAGACACACGCGTTTGAAACATAAATAAATATACAATCAATAAGGAAAACTCGTAAGTTTGTACACGAGGCACAAAAGGTTTTTTCAGTCGGCCAACGAATAACGGAACTGACCCAAAACGGACCGCTACCTCGATAGCGTGACTCACTCGTGTTGATACTTGAGCTCGCCAATGTGTGGCTACTGACACTTGCCTGTCGAATGACGTCTATAGCGGTGTGAAGCGGCATAGGCGGATTTTAGCCTCCAGCAACAGTTCAGTCGAAAATAATACGAACGACGTCCAAAATATGCTTGCAACGGGATAGTTGAACAATATTTTTTTTATTTATTTGAAAGACTTTGATTTGATATTTATTTAGTACAAGATCTTTCCTATGAATTCAAATTGCTGCACGTAGGTGTATGTCTTTCAGTGTTTTTATTGTAATACGTCTTACGTAATTATTATTTTGTGTCATTGAATACTTTGTAATTCCACGATTTTTTATGTATTTCCATTACTGAATACGCGGCTTTCATAAGTGACAATATTTAGAGAATAATGCAAAAATTGCAAGAAGTTCTCCATTAACTATAGTTAAGCAACTTGTCATTACAAATTTTACGACAATCTTAAAGATATAATAATAATATATTCAGTCTATTGAACAAAACCAACGTCAAAGTACCTTAACGTCACCTTGTAAATTTACATTAAACATTATCCTCGATTGTATGTACAGAAGAATTGACGAACATTTATATATTGTGAGTTTAATCAACGTAACGCCATTTTAACGGTCTTCAAGTGACTTTTAAGTTACAATAAACAGAAATTATCATTCATTATCGTTATAGCAAATATAACAAAGATCAAGATGAGTGTTCCGTGTTAAGCAGAATCTTCGAGAATAATTCTTTACATTATATCCCTCTTACGAGTTTGTTTGTTGATAGTTGCGTTCATTAAAATGTAACCTCAAAGTGCATTTACTAACAAAATAAAAAAAACCCTTGCTTCTCGACCAAACAAATTCATTTATATCTGTTGTTCTCAATATTTAAAATATTGTTCAGATATGTGCCGAATAGAGTCATGAATACAGCTATAAAACAGAACTCAGCACGCGATCCGAACGATGGCAGCACTGTCGCTATGGCTCAACACTCGGCAACTCGTGTTAGAGGAAGCCTAGCTAACAAATAGGCACTACGGCCGGCTCACAGCTCATTGGTGTTCCAACCGTGCTGGAGACTGATGCGTCTCTGCTAGGAACTATTGAAATCGCTTGTAATTAATTATCTTTAATATTGAATTCTCGTGCAATACGTAACGCTGCCAAAATTCTCATATATCCGCCCGCGAAGATGTCTTAAAATGATGACAGCAATCCAGTCCATCTCCGACATATATATTACGAGACAGAAACCAAATCGCTATTTCTGTTTTTTTTTCATTAAATTTTTTAAGGTGATGCCATATATTTTAATGCGGTATTTAGTGTTCCACGTCATGGGTCTATGTATAAACCAACCTGTATGTAGAAACCGTAGTAAAATCGAAGATAACAGAAATCAAACCAGCGTGCTAGTAAACTTTGTATTATAATGAAAAGAAAGAGATTAACTTAAACGTACAATTGATAAAATTCATGTTAAAAAAGTTGTATATCCTGTTTAAAAGTAATGGACACTCGGATGTTCGTAACAACATTATATAACTTATTGTTTAGTCTAACATAAAATATATCATAGTAAATTGCATGAAAAAATCTTTTTTGGTATTGTTATTATTATTTTTATAGTTATAATATTTAATTGACCAATGTTCCCTTCCAGTAGGTAGTTGTGAGGAAATGTCTTTTAGGAGTCAGTTGAGTGTTTGTACTATTTTAACGTTCAATACGACACGGAGTCTGTCATCATTGAGCCACGATATGAGCCGGACGCTAGAAAAGCATGTTATTTTTAATTCAGCTGATTTCGAAGACATTACTTTTTATAAAAAACTCCGGAATTGGACAACATTTTTACAACAATGACAAAGTAAGTCTGCCAAAATTAAAATTTCCAAAAAATATACAGATTTGCTTTAGTTGCATTTTTATATGTGTAGATGATCCCTTTTGTTAGTTTGAACACAAATTAACAATTATTTACAATTCACGTACTCCACGTACATTAATACACTACTATTATACACACTCCACGTACTATTCATATGAGAGAATTATATATGTCTACATGCATTTAAATAGAGAAAAATAGCAACTACCTTAACACCCTCAAGATTAAAGTAAACAAAATAAAAAGTAAACAAATAGTAAAAATTTATAAAGATTGTATTAACAGTATTATTATTAAGGCCTTAATATTATTATGGGTATTATTACCTTTTCGTCAAGCCTGCCTGGCTAGCTACCACCCACCGGGTTAAGTCAGCCGCCAAACGACTCGTCGTGTTCCGGCTGGGGGCTTGAGTACTTTCTTTCTTTCTTACCTTCTCATTTCCTGGCCGACAACGCATCAGTGATACCTTTAGGCTTGCTGATGTCCATGGGCGACGGTGATCACTTACCATCAGGTGGCTCGTCTGCTCGTTTGTCGGCTATTGAGATATAAAAAAAAAATTCACGTAATGTAAAATACAAAAATCGCGAGTACCAATTTAAATTTAATATTTTTACCTGATATCTATAAAAATTAAATTGAAAAAAGATATTAAATTAGTATCTACCAATACTTTTGCATATAAGTGCATACCATCTACAACCAACACTAAGAATTACGTAATGATATCTATAATTCGAACTAAATAAGGAAAATCGCAAGACACAATAGATTCCACTGCAGATGCGAATAATGAATTCAGACGCGCCATTGGCTTTTCATGAGTGATGTCATCAAATTATTTTTCTGAAGAGGACCAACACGATTTATATTCAATCTTTAGAAACACATAATGTAACAAGTGCCTCATATTTATTAAGATATAAAATATTGATTAATAATATTTCAATTATGTTTTGCAGTGTCATCGTCGTCACAACCGATAATTATAATTATCGCATATCTGTTTATGGTCTCCTCTCACAGTGTGAGGGACTAAGGCCCTAGTCCGCCACGCTGGCCAAGTGAGCATTGGCAGACTTAATACACCTTTGAAAACATTATGGTGCACTGCCAGGTGTGCAGGTTTCCTCACGACGTTTACCTTCACTGAAGCAAGTGGTAATTTATTTGTAATTCGCACTGTATTTGAAACATTAGAGATGCGTGCAGTATCGACCTCGGGTCTAACGTGTGGAAGACCGATGTTCAAACCAGTAAGCTTCCACTGCTTATGTTGTTCATTTTGGCATGTACGAAAACTATACATCTTTCAATTCCACCTTCTTCCGCCCGTGGCGCAGCCCATTGGACAACTAGCGGAAATACAGCAACGTACTTCCTGCTGAAACTCCCTGGGCTCTCACTGTTCATGTATGTTAGTAAGATTCCTTACTGTCTGTCTAGCCATCTCTCATCTGCATCAAAAGTGCAATGTAACTTTTCAGTCGCAGTACAGGGGAGGGCGATGACTTATATTCAGGTGGTCCATCTGCGCGCTTGTTCGTTCTCAACATACTTATCAGGTGGAGTTGTCATCGTGCCTCCGGGAATCGTACAAAAATGTAGATTTGGATCAGGGAAGATTGACCGTGCGAATAAAGTATACCTAAATGAACCGCCGGTTATGACAATGGTTATCGACCAAAAAGAATATAATCCACTGTAGTATTTTTAGGTAATGGAAAGGGTTTTTTTTTACTTACTTTATAACTACTGTCATATTTCAGCCAGGTTCCTTGATAGCATCATAAATTAAACATTTAAACTTTCCTTGTAAATTAGTTTATTTACTGATATAACTTACATGAAAATCCATGGAGTAGTCTTGGAGATCATCGCGTTCAAACAGGCGGGCACTTTGTTGTGATAAAGTAAAATAATTAGGTACATGGATATTACCGAGGTTCATCCTTAATTCAGCTCGGAGGTAAATACACTTGCTCCCTGACAGGTCGTTGGGCAGAAGGTCCTTCCCCTGGCGGTTTAGTACGAACGGACTTATATGTGTCGATCACTGTGCTGTAGTGTTGTACCTGTCTTATATTTGGGTATCCGAAACTGATATGTTATAATAACAAGTTTATCGAAATGTGAAATTTATCGTGACCTAAATACATATTTTTACGTTAACATCCAACATGCGTTACAACGTGCCTACATTTCAATATTCCGTTTTCTTCTAGATTTTTGTTGAAATAAGTTTCTATGAAATAGATACGTACGGATTGTGTCGTATTTTATTTCTAGGTTAAAACAAACAGGTATTTGTGTCACAAGAAGTCATGACAAAAAATTGTTTCGTCGTATTCATATAAACTTACAAAATACAAAACTTGTGAAAACTCGTTACAGTCCTAATGCGTAACGTCGGCGATATATTTTGGACATCAGATTACTGAATAATAATAATAAGTACCTACTAATCGTTTAGCGGTCGAAATTAGATTATAATCATTAAATACAATAACATTCCATTGATACAAAATTATATTGATAACCAAAGCTCATCAATCAACCAAAAAAATATAGAAAATTGGGGACAAACAAATGAAAACAAGCACAAAATTGTTCTGTCTTTGACCATTTATATAAAGGTTATTGTAATAAGCATTTTAGCGTAACGCGCTAAGTAAGTAAAAAGGCTCAGAGGCGTAATGCAATGGGTGATCTCTAGTCTTGTATGCAATATCCGAAATATCCGTTAAAACCTTACAAGTAGATGTTATTTTATAAGAGCAGGATAGGTAGGGCAGGCCGGGTGCGAAACACCTTTTTACAAGCACTGTTAATAATTACGCGCCTAATTTGATGTGGGAACCTCACGAGTTGTTTACGAGGTGGGGCACGGAGAGTGAACGACTCTGAATAGCAAGCATCGGTTTTAGACAAAAACTTCCAGATATGAGAGGGAAACAGTAAGAAAATGTTCCGAACGTAGACCATTGTAACAAAACATACAGACAGACACGAATGATTATAAGGGTTTCAGTTAATTCACTGAATTTGGATATATAGCAGATAAGTCTAAATTTTTAGACATATTTAAAAAAAAACATCTGAATTGAATATATCAGATCATAAAGTAAATCATTAAATATACAACCTTACCTTTATTACCTTTACCTGATGTGTCATTGACAATTAATCATTAATTAAGTTCAATTATTAGTTATTTAAGATTTTAACTAAATGTAAATTTTACTTAGTGCACTTCAACATCAGTTCTGTTGCCGCTTCCGTCTTGTTTTATACAAGCAGTATATTAGTTAAACATTACCTTTTATCAATGTGATGTTAACCTCAAATAATCGTAGATTAGTCTATATAACTATGATAACAAATTAATTAATATGTAATATTTCTAATATCAATCAATCCATGCAATAAAAAAAACATTATTCATAAGTGATTCATAGATGAATCACGCTAGAAAATGTCAAATCAATGAATAGAAAAAGTGGCTGATATCAATACTGTATCGGGTTCACGATCGAGTTACAAGAAAGTAGTCTCAAGGCGGGAAACCCGACGAATGCTAATACGATCTAATCATCACGGTGGTATCTAATCCACTCCCTATTGATCAGAGTGAGAAAGAGATAGCTCTCTCTTTCTTGTTTACTCACCACAGAACATACACAGATAAACTAAACAGAATTGACAGAGAACAAAATTGGCGACTTTATTTATTATCATCGTTATTGTTGTATTCATTTACAAATTAATCAGTCATTTATAACATTTATTCGACAACATTAAAAGTACCGATATCAATTTAAGTCGAATAACTCGTTGATTTAATGGACCAATTAAGATCTC
>DWPT01000686.1:0-22264 GCA_018251895.1 Agathymus mariae mariae
GAGAATCCTATGTCCAGCAGTCGACGAAAGGCGGATGATGGTGATGGTGATTGTCCTGATTTGACTGACCGTATCGGGCGGGCCGGCGGCGTCGAGCGCGCGCAGAAACAGTGCGCGTGCGGCGGCCGCGTCGCCCGCCGCCAACGCAGCGCATCCCGCCTCGTGCGCCACGTGCGCGCACGTCACTACGCGTGCGATACGCTCCCACCCACCGTCGCCTCTCGCCTCACGCTCCACCTCCACCTCCGCTTCCTCTGCGCATTCGGACTGCAAAATGCATTTTTTTACACAATATAAGTCAGCGTTAGACTACAACCACACCTGGTAGTGAGTGATGATGCAGCGTCAGATGGTAAAGTGAGAACTCAGATGAAGCTTATTCACTTTTGACTTGAAGCCATTCACACTGTAATGGAGTGGGTGGTAAGCTATTGTAACGCGGAGAAGTCGCAACGTACGCTCGCGGCGACGGCGGCGCGCATCATGAACCGCTCGCACATGCTGGTGTTGTTGAGCGCCGCGCACTCGACGCCCACGTACAGCGGGGGCAGGTGGCAGCCCGCCATCAGCTGGCTCGCCTGCAACGTGCAACCTTTGGTAATGTCACCGTCGACCACTTGGCGTATACTGTTCTAGTATCTATCACGAATAACGTATATAATGCATAGTGATGTCTTAAATGATACATGGTGTTCCATTTTTACGAATGAGATTTCGGGACACCGTAATCGTTCTCCACCACGCTTCAATAGTACTATACGAGTGTGAGCGAAGTTAAAAACCGGAAGTTCTCGTGCCACGCGGCCTCCAAAGGTCAGGTTTAGTATAAACGGAGACTACTCCTGGCCTCCCAACGTCATATAACCACTGACGCGACTCCCATCTGTCGGGTGCATGCATGCTCTCATTGTTTACAGATCGACAGTGTATTAACGGCGTTATATTATCGCACTGCACAAAGTGGTTCTATGGTGGTCGTTGTCCTTTGTATGTTGTTTGGAGTTTGTCCCGTTAAAGTTGTACGTACGACTGTACACTAGTTAATCAAACACCTTACACGAACTTGGTGGGGGTCGTTTTGGATTACAAAACGGTATGCTTTAAGGGACGCGTCCGAGATGTCACTATGGTAGTCGACTACGTGTAGACGCGATAGAGGCAAATTAATGTCATTAAATATAAGGTAATTCAAATAAAAACCACTTCCATAATACATTTTATGGAATCCTATAAATTATACAATTTATAGAATCATAGCGTTGTACCCAATTAACATGTCGGCACATATATATAAAATAAGTCAGTGATAAGTTCTTATTTGTATCCATCCGGCCGGTACTCCGACGGTACCTTGAAGTAGGCGGCCATCGCCTGGTCGTGCTCGTTGTCCGCGGCGAAGCTGTGTCCGTACGCGAGCCACACGCAGCCGGCGCTGGCGCACAACGCCCACGCCTTGCTCAAGTACCGGCGGGCGAACTCCGTCTTGCCTGACAAGCGTTTGTAAACTAACTGGACAGAACGTGTCCAATGAACACGTCCAGCGTCCAGTTCCCAAATCTCTAGTTCAATTCTGGGAAAAGCGTTCAGGGTTTGCACGTTGGTTACGCACGTCACCCACACTATGATTATTTTGTTATATTGTTTTGCATCACGCGACCGCCCCGTGGTAGCTGCAGTGTCTGGGTGGTCGCTGCTGCAGTTGCCCAGAGCGGTCAACGCTACTGGCAGTCATTCAGTAGTATAATTCTACATTGATGCTACTTTAATTACGTGCAACTTCGCTTAAACCAAAGACCAAGTTACCAGTTAAAAAGAAAGTCTGACCTACGCGATCTATTAACTTTGGCAACGATTGTTACATTCTAAGTTAGCCGACCCGTCGACTGGTTTCCCTTGTAACTGTAAACCTACGCGGCAGGTTGTTCCTGATGCTTGTAAATTGACAACCCTATCTATCGCGTTATTTTATAGAACAAGACCAACACTATTTCGAACATCACAAAACGTCACCTATGAGGTAGTAATAGCACCCGACGGCGTACCACGACGTCCACGACTGAGGGTACGCGTCGACTAGAGCGTGTGCGAACGCGAACAGCTCCGAGCTGCGGCCGAGCTCCACGAGGCACGCGGCCCGGACCTCGGCGCAGGACCACGGGCCCGCCGCGTCCAGCACCCGCAGGGCTTCGGCCCACGAGCCGTCGGCGGCCAGCCTGCGCCCCCGAGACTCGGCCGCTTCTGCGCTGCGAGAGCGAACTATTTCTATCGTCGACCGAATCTGTAACGTGAATTTAACCATTCCTACTAATTTCGTCATTCTTGTATCCAACTTGAGCAACATTTCAATTCAGTAACTTAGTTTTAATAAACTTTATTATATTTTATCTATATGTCTAAACGCAATAACTTTAAAAATTACTGCACGGATTTTCATGCGGTTTTTATCAACCAAAAGAGTGATTTACGAACAACACTTAGGTGATTGTAAACGAGTTTTCCTTGTTAAACTAATTAATTTATGTATGGTTACTTTACACCTGTGAAGTGACACTGGGCCTTTTGGCGAGTATACTGGAGCGAAGTGAGTGAATATAATATAAAGATAAAAGAGTAAAGTTGGGCACTTGTTTTTTTTTAATATGGTGTAAGCGCAAATTGACTCAGCCAAAGACAAGCAAAGTGGACAAATAAAAAGGATAAAATATATTTAAATTCGGCTGGAACATGGGAAAGGAAAGATCGGAAAAGTAGAGATTGGTTACAAACTCAAATACATAAAAAAAAGTAATATAAAAATGAAATTACTTGATTATTAACAGCGCGGTCTTGGTCAGGCTCAGGCGGCGCGACACACAGCGGCGTGTAGCGCAGCAACCGCTGTCGGTACGCAGTGCGCAGCAACGCCGCCTCCGCCGCGCTCATCTGGCTGCTTATCGGCAACGAATCGATCAGGTCGTTCTCTACGAACAAACACAATATTAAAATTATTGAATAACCAATAAAATACAAACAATAGTGGCGCGTTTTAAAATCGCCCAAAATGAAGGCTTTGGTCGGGCAAAGGGAGAGACAACCAGCCGGATTTGACAAGGACCGAACATAATATCATAAATATCTGTATATACAATATCTGTAACACTTTTATGTATGGTATTATTTTTCTTCGATTACCTTTTAAAAAAGGTATAAAGAAGAAGCAGCCGCGAAAGAAACTCCTCTGTATACCTATCAAAAACAATATCTAGGTATATTTATTATCAAAATTATATTGTCGTCAGTTTTTCCAGAATAATTTGACTTTTAAATTAACGAGTATCAAAAATTGACAAACTTTTGAACTTGATGCGTCTGTCCATTCTTAGTACGGGCCTTTTTTATGTAACCAGCCGACAGACGAGCCACGATGGTAAGTGGTCACCGTCACTCATGGACTTCAGTAACACCAAAGGCATCGCCGAACTGTTGCCGAGCGGAAAGGAAGCGGGGGACCTGCATTATTACGGTCTTTTCGATACTTCGAAAGTGGTAGGTAGCTAGTCAGACTGGCAAATTACACTCCCAACATACAAGTACTGTCGATTAAACTGGGTCATACAGAGCAATAGAGCCATGGCGCCGCTCGCCATAGCCACGTCCGTTGATCAAGAGGGTACGTCATGAGCAGGGGAGGTTGGCTTGGGCTCTCGAGTTGTCTGGCTTATACATACTTTACAAAACTGTAGAATTAGTCACACTGGATTCAGTTTCTTTTTTTAAGCGACGTGAATACGTGACCTTAATAAATACAGTACCTTGCCTCGGCGTGAGAGCGTGCTGGTCTAAGAGAAGATCCAAGGCCTCGTAACAGGCGCAGTCGGCCCGCAGCGCTGCCGTCAGCGCTTCCGCCGCTGCCTCGCGACGCTCCAGCATCGATAACGCACGCGCTTGCCACACCAGTACGCCAGCAAGGGCGCGCTGCAATGTCATTATCGTTCAGCAATGATGTGGGTTTGGTTATCCATAACTGTGTCAATATTCCAGGCTTCATTATCCCATTGTGGGGCACAGATCTCCTTATATAATGAGAGTTGTTAAACGAATCCAGCAACCTGACCAAGTACAACTTGGCAAACTTCTCCTATGATTGACACATTCGTAATTTGAGAAAGCCAATCAACTCCCTAATGGATGAATCTATACTAAATTATATTTTAAGCTCAGTAAACATTAGTGGCTGTAGCCTTTTATAAAGGTGACAATACCTTGAACCAGAATAATAATAATTAAAGAGCTTACATTATGTGTAGAATCCTGATTTCTGGGCTCCAAAAGACTCAGGTCACACTCATCCATAAGGTTGAGAGCAGTGGATGGCTCCTTTGCTGCTATGTATGCTCTCATTGCCACCCCAAGGCATAATAGATGTCTCCTGTTATAATAAATTTTGTTCACAATATTATATACCACATTTCACTTCCACTTCCAATTTCAAAACCTCTATTATCAAATTAGAAAAAATGCTCTTTAGGTGATGTCTTATACAATTGTAAACCAGAGGACTGGCTCCTTTCTATTGCCAGAGGTCTAACTTATATTGACTACTTGTTAAAGAATTACGTAAGATGAGTCTTTACAGACAGGAAATTGAACCATTCAAATTCAAGTCAATTATTGTCAGTTGGACAGTACATATTCCAATAGAACATACTCATGCAGAGCTCTAGATGTGACTGCATGGGCTGCCCGATGCAGCTCCCCCCGAGCGAGCATGGAGCTGGCAAGAAGCCAGATGTCATCACCACTGGCAGTGCTTGCACCACTAGAAGCCGCTGCTGTGTCTGCCCAGAAAAAGGCACTTGTCCATTGTCCCTACAATAAAACTTGTTTTGTTTTTTAATGTCGTTTACACTTTAGGTCTGGAAAAAGATATGTTTATGATCTGAAATATGTGCACTAAATGAGACCACTAATTTTCATTACTTCTTATTGTAGTTTATTTTATTTGGTTATGAATAAATTAGGAAATAAAAAAGGGACACAGTTCAGCCTTGCCAATATAAGTCTGATGATGAAGATTTGAAATTTTAACTCATTATCATTTCATATCCATATAAAAATGACTGATAGATGTAAAGATTGTTGCAATACAACCATTGAACAGTTTTAAAGAGATGAAACTCCTGTACTGTTTAGAAACCTGCATAAATAGTTTTCAACACAAATAACTAGTACAACTTTCAGTATATATCTCAAATATTGGTCTATGATCAGCTATGGATCAATGATTGTATATTATTAATCACCAATATGCCAATGGTTCAAACATAAGAAAATAAAAACCAAACATGTTACAAGTCATTATTTCAGTATACTGTAAACATTTTTAAACCCTGTAAAGATTTTTAAAGCCTCTATAACATATTTCTGGGATATAATCCCATATCCTAGGTGGTAGTGACCCTGCTTACCGTGTGAGGGGTTCTGGGATTGATTCCCAGCCCAGACAGGCATTTATGTGACAGATAAATATTTGTTCTAGGATCATGGGTCTTTGAAATGTCATATTTCTGTATGTACATAAGTACATTTCACCACAACACAAACATCTTAGTGTGGGTGTATGAATGTGTAAAGTTTATTAATTTATTTACTTTAGAAAGTTTACTAATGTCATGGATCCACTAGTGTTAATCACTTGTAACACAGGATCCTCTAAACAATTAAATCCATGAAGAGTCCCTCGGCGACTCAAGGTGATAAACATGGTAAAATACTATATTAAAGATTAAGATATTCAAGAAAGAATATTGTCTATGCTTACCAGTTCAGAGTACTGTTTCACTAGAAACCGCATAAAATCCACATTGAGCCCGTTGCCAATGCTTCTGGCTGTTGATTCTGCTTTAGACATGGCATAAGGTATTATTCACTGTGAAGTGAAAACAAATATGTCAAACTACTAATCTATTACACAAACTATTGTTTACTGTTACTTATATGGTATGTTAGTCTTTTTATTTATTATTGTTGTTTTCAAGGAAACTTTAAATCCCTATGTTTTTAAAGTTATCTCCGATACCCCGCTAGAACTATTGACAGATGAACGATACCATGAATGAGGTATGATGAATCATACCATAGATACAAAAATTACGTTATGACAATAATTAAAGAAAATGTAGGTAAACAATTGCTTCTATGACCATAACATATATAGATGAACAGACATCTTTGTGAATTGCAAGAATAAGAAACAACAAATAAAATGTCTGAGATATAAGAAACTATATTTTTTCAT
Source organism: Agathymus mariae mariae (assembly GCA_018251895.1). NCBI lineage: Eukaryota > Metazoa > Arthropoda > Insecta > Lepidoptera > Hesperiidae > Agathymus > Agathymus mariae. Next base: position 6,278 of record DWPT01000686.1, read on the forward strand.
TTCGGAGGACGTTTTTTTCGGAGGAGGTTTACAAGATATTATCAGATGGAGATATGAGATTTTAAATGATGATTATAAATTCAGTAATAGGTTCACAGTTCAATTATTAACAACAACAATTATAGCGTATAGAGTTAATTTTTTTATGAACTATATTTTATGTCATAATTGAATAACGCAATATAATCTTATTGAGCTATTGATCTCGACTGTCAGACGAAAGGTTCTTGATTCGATTTTCCATTAGGGTAAATATAAAAGGGGCATAGAGCTTTTGTTGTTTATGATATCTCATTTGTGTATATCTTCGCCACCCGCAAAACAAAGAATTGTACCACAGATTACTATATTTGAATTGTACCGAGGGAGTGTAAAGATGTGCGTCCATAGTTATAAAAGTGCGATAAAGGTTAACAATAGTGGTTTTTTTATTATATTTGTATGTGATAAATCTTTCATGTTACTACATAAATATATTCATCTTATGTATAAACACTCAAAGATTTAACATTCGTCATACATATGTGAATCATTGACTAATTCACAGATATACAATTAGACAGATATTTCAAATCTTTATTCGTAGCGTATCAGCCAATTGGTTCTACTTTATACTTTAGGTTATTTTCAACTGCACTAGTAAACAAATTTAGAACATGAAGATCCCGAATTATGCTTGTGCTTCTTATAAACACCTAAAAGTATTGTATTGTGTAATCATACCTATGAAAGCTAAGACTCGATTTTCGAAGCTTTCATTTGTATTGTTAATTTGTATAATTATGTGAATTTTATTTTTTTATATTTATATAACCAAATCAGCTCTATACAGCTCTATTTTTACCTAGATTTTTAGTAGTCTGTGATAGGGGTGCCCACTTAAAAAATATAGCGATATTTATATTTGATGTAAAATATCTCAGCATCGATGTTTATCGATATATCGCTAGAAAACATCGATATTTATTCAGTATCGAATACTTTCTACAAAAGTTTATTATTACCTTATTCCAGTGAAACGCGCAAAGTTCGTGGTCCTTGATTTATATATATCAGTATATGTATATGTCAGTGTAGAATCAGAGACCAGAGTAATAGCTAAAATAGTAGCGTAATAATCAGATGATGTGTCAACTTAGTTATTTTAGAATAATTAATTGTAGTAGCAAGTAAAAGTCTTACATAAACTTGTCTTAGATAAACAATCAAAACAATGATTTAATTTCGTTACCTCTCAACAACAGAAGACGACGCAAGAAAAGAAAGAGTGAGTGGAAGTAAATATAATTAAAAATGAACCTATAGAATCCACAGACTACATACATTGAAAGTGAATGGTCGATAGATTAGGTAATTAAGCTGGTCACTTACAGATGTCACTATCTTAATGAACCTTATTTAAAATTGAGGTCATCGAGTAGTGTTAAAATTATTTAGCTTTTTAATAGATTAGACAAAATAAAAAAAGCAAATATTCGATGTTTCTATAAATAAATATATCGATATATCGAATGCAATTAATACTTGTCAAAACATCGAATCAATCCGATATATATTATAGTATGGAAAACATAGAAGAAATTCGATATATTGATGTTAAGTGAATATCCCTAGTCTGTGGTTGATTATATACTTGAAAGTTTGACATATTGATATGACAATAATTTAATATTGAATTGAAATAAATAAATCCTAAAAATCTGAGTTATTAATTGTTTATTGTTCTTGTTTTATTGTGCACATATTTGCGTTTGTAATTAGAATTGAATGGTACGTCTGTAGTCTTAAAGTTGAACGTAGAATAGCAAGATCGAGATCGCGTATTAGAAAACCTGTCTGAAAGTTTTCCATAGTAGCTGGAAGTTTCCCATGATGGCTTAATGCTGAAATAAGCATTATTGCATCAATGCATGCATTGCATGTGCCTAACATTTAAATAATAACCCATCATTTCTTTACGTTGATTTTAAGGGTGTAAGGATGTTTGAGCATCGTTGAGTTTAAGCTGATCTGCGTTGAATATGGTGTACACTGCTGAACAACGCATGAAGCCAAAGCTACTGAACGGGTCCTGTTGGAATACACCCTCATATGTTACTTACACTTCCCTTCCAAATTCGACCCAGAAATATTTTTATGTCTCGGTTGCAGTGTTGAAGAACTGGTAATAAGCAGATCTCCTGTTTCCGTCTTGAATAAAAATGTAATGTGTCAGTAATGTCATCTGTTAGGACCATGGACGATGGTGAACACTTGCATTACATGGCCAATTTGATTGTTAGTTGGTTTGTTACATATTCCTTTTAATAGATTTCTTTATTGGTGTACAGTTGAGTGTTTCTATTGTATCAATGTATTAATCACTTTGTTTTTGAATAACACAATCAAGTAAATTGAAGATAAAAAACTTATTGATAAGATAGGTGGCTATCAATAAAAGATGAAATGCTAGTTTAAAATTTTACAACATCTAAAGTAAATTTGTCTTTTACTATTATAATAATATTTGGATTTATCTTTGGGTGCATTACTCTGTGAAGTCGTTATGATTATTCATATTTCCTCAGGTCTACTGTCTGTAGATGTGACATAACATTCCAGAGAACTCTGTTACTAACTTTACACAGTGTTCTATACAACCACACATAATAATGTAAGAAACATATTTTATTAATTTCATATACTTTTACATGTATTATTTTGTAAATTTTTTGTGGACCACTCATTGATTTGAAGAAAAATCATGGTTAAATATCAAGTACCTTATCAACCAATGCAAGAAATTTGTTTTGTGTTATCTAAATATATATATACAAATATTTTGTATGTGCATATGGTACTGTAGTCGTCCTAAATGGTAGTTGTAAACCGATTTTGGTGAAGTTTTTTGTGTGTTTATTTGGGTTCTGGATAGTTAACAATTCACAATTTAACCTGTTAGTAGGTGATGAGTTGATTACATTCCTGGTAATAGAACTTTAATTTTTGAAGATTGAAGAAGACAATATCTCCTTGATCCGCTAATTGACTATGATAAAGTGTTTTCGTGTTCAGGTCAGCAAAAGTGCACATTGAAGAGGATGAGTCCAAAAAGTTGACTCTTGCTTATGAGAGGCTTTACGATCTACCAAAAGCTGTGGTTGATAGATTTGCAGACCATATTAAATATATAGACATAAGCCACAACAAAATTACGTATGTATATTGAAGTATATTAGAATAGGTCTACCGAATCCTATTTTGATGTACGCTACATAAATTCGAGTAATCAGTATCTATTTTAATATGCTTCTACTTTGCTTCCATACAACCATCCAAACTTCAGGCTTGAGCAATAAGAGCGCAGTGGTTCCAAGGATATGATCACCTCAAGTGATCATGTGACTAACCTTCTTTTGCTAAATTTGCATTGCTGCCATATTTTATATCCATTTATGTTCTTTTACACTTCTTGTTCAACTTCCAGTTTCCTGTAGTAAACTTTATAAATCATGTGATTTAGTTAAATTAAATCCATTATGGGAAAAATAATTGTATGTTAATTAATTGACATAAAATAAAAATTTGTTCAGACTTGCTATTACAAACACTTTAAAAGTGAAACTATATGATCGCTACAATAAATCTACTGTAAGTGGTCTTATTGGAGTCTTCAAGAGTGAATAGGCTTTTATAAGTCAGTGCATTCAACATCTTGGACTTCATCACCACTTACCATCAGGTGGGATTGTTGTCAAGCTTAACTTATTCTATGTAAAAAACGTGGTCCTTTAGGTACAAGTGGCTAGAAATTACAACAGGGGGTTTTTTCCTACTCACAGTTACAGAACTGACAGGCTGACAGAAAAAAACATACAGCCCTTACTACATCTCATTAAAATCACATGCAAGCAGTCTTGTCTTTGAAGTAATCGGCAACTTCATCAGAATGCCTTTGATGTGAGATATTAGAGAACGGAATTTTACTATACATTTTTACATATCTACACAAGACAAAGCCACCAGTTTTGCTAAGTCTGAAATTTGGTACAATTTTGTTAACCTTATTCTTAGCGTTGATGTTGTGCACATAACTTTTCCTAAGAAATCTATCATAGCCGTATTTTTGAAGTATATAAATTGTTAATGTTAATTAATTACATTTTCAGTAACCTAGATCCGCTGGTTCACTTCAAGCATCTAACATCACTTATAGCAGACAATAATCCCATAACTGAACACTGTTTTCTTCCTCCACTGCCGAAACTAGAATTATTGTGGTACGTATTTTAAACACATTCACAAATCGACGCAATCCTCTGAAACATGTCACAAACAGGTAGGCTTCAGCTGGCATTTTCTTTCGCACCAATTTTCAGCCGTGAATATAGAAATACACCGTATTTATGGTAAATAAAAGGGTTTGTTGGCCGGGAAGCTGGGATAGAGACAAGAAATTACAACATAACCAATACACAATTATGTTAACTGTCAAGGCACTGGCCAGTTCGATTGCTAAGGCTCGTTAAAGTTCTTCGTGTGGTTATGAGGGTTTCCACTGGTGCTTGTAGCAATACTGTGTTGACTTTGATCTAGTTCTAAATAATGTTGACGGCCAAGAGCCAAACAAAGAGCGGGAAACGCGCATGTTGACCTAGTACGCGAAATGTTTACGATTGATTTCTAGAAGGAGGTTGGTAGTTCCTACTACCGTCTAAGGTGGTGGTAGAGTACTACCAAGCATGAGCACTCTTAGGTTTTTACGTTACCCAGAGCCGGTCATCGATAGACGTTCCGCGGTGTGTAAAAGAACCGTTGAAGGTTAGATCGGATTCAAGGATAGATGTAACCCTTTGATTCTCAGCCGGGGCCAGTTTCCTATATGTCAGATAAATGTTTATTCAGTGCATCGTACACGTTTGTTTGTGATATATCAATGGTGTATGTCCATGGCCATTATAAATCCAATGTGTGTGTGACAATTTACGTTTATTACATCTGCAAAAAGGAGACACATTTATTCCAGGTTAAACCATTGTAAAATATCATCACTGTACCCATGGGTGGGGAAGCTGAAGGAATCGTGTCCGAACTTGCAAATTCTCAGCTTGATGGGTAACCCAGCAGCTCCGAGCTTATTTAATGGAGGAACATTTTATGAGTATTTACAGTATCGGTAAGTTGTCTACTCATATCGGTGATTGACAGAGAAACCCTTGTTAGATTAAATATGTCAAAAGAACATATAGTATTTTTTTAGTTGATCGCTTTCTGTACGTGAAAAATATACGAGAAAACCTTAATCAACGCAATAGCACCCAAAACAATAGTTGTTAGAATTTTAGTGTTTGTCTCTGCGTTTGTGCGCGCTAATATCTGAAACGGATGAACCGATTTCTCTATGGTTTAATATTTAGAGTGAATTTCATTGCAATCGGTTCATAAATAAAAATAGTTATAAATTAATATAAAATAACAGGTGCTATTTCTAAGCGTAACGCGTAGTTTTTCCGAAGGGAAGCCAAGGCAGTTTGCTAGTCTTTAATATGAATTAGTCTATAATTGAACTAAATATACATTTCATATGTACAGATTATTCGTCATTTCACAATTTTCATCGCTGCAACACTTGGATGACAGAAAAGTAACGGATGACCAGCGCGAAGAGGCGCTCAGGTTGTATAAGAGGCCGTTGGTGGAGAGGATCATCAGCCCTGGCTCCGGCGGCTTCTCGCAGCTGATGAAGAGTTCAGTATCGTTAAGCGGAGTGCAGAGCCGACTCATGTCTTTGATGGGAAGGGAAAAACAGGGGAGTAGGAATCTTTTAATTTAGTCTTGAGGTAATATCACTGTGGACATTTAACATTAAAAAATGTACCTTTTGTCAAGACACATGGATTCTAATGAGGGCTATACTGCTTAGAGGCCACGCGGGTTTGCCGTTGTATGATAGTTAGGATTTTTATGCATCCATTGCGCCACAGAGATACCATTGCCGCAATTCAACGTCGCTCATTACAACATCGCAGCGTATTCCCTTCGATGGTACCAAGTTCTACACGCTTCGATGTATTTTCGGCGTCCGCAGCATCGTATCTTCCTTTCGCCTCTCTGGTCCATCTAAACGTTGGTTGTGCGTTGCGTCGCTGCACGATTTCGCAACGCACCATATCGCATTTCACTGTTTTATAGGTTAGAATTAGTAATCCCGTTTAGTGCTTATCTTTGTAAAATTCTACAGAAACAGATCGATTTCTCGGGATGGAAAATATCGTCCAACTATAAGTTCCAAATTTACGAGAGTCATCTAATTATAATTAATAGTTTACTGTTATACGTATATAGATAAACAGACATATCCATATCAAAGTCTACTTACATTAAGATTTTCAAGAAATCTTCGATGTACAGATTCCACCCCATTACAGTATTATTGGTAGTATAGATATAGACGACTTAACGTTATCTCAGGGCAACGCATCGGATGTCCTTTATTTGGCGTACGCGATCAGTCGCAACGCATCGGCAACGCATCGTGCGGCCTCACTCGTACTTATGAGGTACTGAGACCCTATATGAAGTACTTTTTATGCATGTTGTATTTATAGTTTTTTTTTTATTATTATAGTTTTTAAAAATAAGTTGGGAACAAGTAAGCTTTATATACTATGATACAGGTGCAATTTTACAAAGAAACTTAATAAAACAAATATTTGTGCTGTAATTGTTTATTTGTACAAATTTAATATTAATAATATTAAAAATAGCTTGGGCTTAGTTTAAGTATGTGCTCTAGATTTGTATTATTGTAGGGACACAAATTAATAATAAATAAAACTTATAATAAATTAAAATGTTAATAACTAAGTAACTATGCTTTTATTTGAATCCAATATTTTGAGGGTAGAGAAATAAAATTACGTACATGTGCATGAGAACACTCTCAGACGCGCGCACGCACACGTACAGGTGTGGTCATTTGGCCGTCGAAATGATACGACGACGTTATGATGCGCTGGTCTGGTTCCATTGTTATTGATACGGTTACTCAAAAAATTAATTTTGTGTATTTGTTAAGGTCCGTAAACAAAGTTAAATCAACTGTTTTATATGAAACTTGTCGTGCACAAAGCACAGTGCATAGAGCAATTGGTATTATAAGTTCAGGTAGGGTCGGTGCTATTGTGCAGTACGCCAAAGTCGGAACCGTCACTGGTGGAAATTTCTATGTAAAACAATTTTCATGAAGTACTTTGTTTCCATGTTAATCGACGCCGACGCTTGCAGGTATATGAATGATTCCACTGCAACTATAATTTGTTATAATTATATACTTTATGTGAAGTGGACAAAGTTCTCGTTTGATGAATATCGATAAACAGTGCCATTTCAAATCTGATGTTACTCGTAGTGGGTTTACAGTTAGTCGTACAACTCGTACTTGGGCCTCTTCCACGCGGTGAGGTCCACGTAGGGGATGGAGGTGTAGTCCTGGCAACAGTGGCGCGTGTTGTGGCTGGACTCCACCTCGAAGGCTTTCTTCTGAATGTATCTCACGCCCTCCGTGTTGTCGCATATTAGACGCGCCATTGATGCCTTTTTGATTTCCTTTAGTTGCTCTGTGAATATTAAATACAACTGAATCTTCTGGCCTGCTAAGTCGCATGCAATCTGTACTGCGCGGGTCTTGATATGACTTTTATCAATGGTGATTCATGAGGAAGATGTTTATGAGGTATTAGTGAGTATTTATAAAATTCTTGATAACGAGTAGCTAACTGTTGCCTCGAGTGCGGTTATTTGTGAGAAAGTAAGGATCGTATAACTACACGCGAAGTGCCATTTAAAATAATAGAATAACGGCTCGTTCGATCACATTCTGCACAAACATTCACAATTCTGACATCACAATCAAACAAAACCCGAGAAATAATATCTGTGAGATAAATGCTTGCCCGACCGGGCCTCGACCTTCATTCGGCCGCAAGGTCACTTTCAACCAGACGCGGTCTGTTACAAATTAAAATAAGAAATTAATTAACAATTCCCGTTTCAATCGTTGAATGGTTTGTTAGAAGTTTTCTGTACAATAGTTTCATTATTTGCGACCGCACCTGTTACCAACCGAATCCATTTCGTACTTTCGTATCAATAGAACTCGTACCAGGAGTAAAGGAATGCGGCATTTCCCCGTGATCGTAGAAGAATCTATCACCGATGCGCGTGCGGTAGAACTGCTCGGCCACGATGCACTGGAACGTGTGGCCGAGGATGGAGCCGTGCGCGTCCGCCTCCAGGGCGCCGCCGACGAACAGGTCTATATCATCCACGCATTCGTACAGCTGCGCCAGGGCGTTGATGCGCTGGAATGTAACTTGAAAACTCACGCATATCCCTGCACTGATTCTCAGTTAGCTTGTGACAGTGATGCGGGTTGCATTAACATACACAAAATGTCACATATTAGATATTAGCCATAACCCGTACAAACTATATTTCATATGAAATTGCATCAGCCATGCATTGAACTTGATACCCATTACATGGCAGGTAGGATCATTACTCTATAAAATACCCAAAGTACAGGTGTGAAAAATTCTAACTAAAAGCATCTACTGTGACGAACGCCAAATTGTTATGATTTCATTTAAAAACTTACATCCTGTGAAATTTCACCCGCCAAGTCTTGGAAAGTCCTCGCTCTTCGTAATCCACATATCTCTCTGGAATATAAGTTGTAGTAAATCCGTTACACATACTCTTTACTGGACATATACATATTGAACTCTATCTACTCTTTATAATACGATATATAAAGTATTTCATATATAATGTTAAGTCAGCAAAACAACGTTAAAATCTATTGTTTAGATAAAAAAAATACCGACCTCGTGTCGAGCGTTTAAAGGCGATAAAATATTCCGGTTGGAATTATTTGTAAATTAGTAATATTACATTTTCAGTGATCGTAAATAATGTCTTAGCATTAATAAAATGATTTATTTGAGTCGTTTATTATTTGGCTAGAAATATTGGCGAATTTCCTTTCATTAAGCATTACCCCTACTTCAAGAATCAGTTTTATTTCATATTATAACCATTTCCACAGTACATAGGTGAACCGCTAACTAATCTGTCAGCCGTTGTACTGGTGTATTTCCAACATCATTACGCCACTACAATATAATTATTAACCTGTAGTCGTTATACGATGCAATACCGTGATCTCGGCCGCGCTGAATATCCATCGCGATTAGATCCAATCCCCACTTGTTGTGCGATTTGAAAAGTAAGTTCGTTACTTCACTTGTACAGAAAGGGTCGGATTCCCCTGCAGTTTGCATTATTATACCTCTAATAATGTCGTCAATGGAATCCGAGGTGAGCTCCACGAGGCTTGGATTGAAGAAGTGGTCGCTGATTCTAGAAATGTACAAATCAGTTTACAAACTATTAGAAAAAAACGAATACACATTCGGCTCCATTCAATAGCTTTACTACTACTTATAGATAGATAATTAAAATTATATATAACAATAGTAGATCAAACTATATGTAATTTTACAAATGGCGGAGCAAGATTCTCACTTCTAATTTATTAATTTTTAATTGGCCAAGGTACCTAATCGTTGTTCTATCATCGTTCTTTATCCAAAAAAAAGTAAAAACCACATGATATTAGCCAAATAACCTTGTAGTTAGGTTGGTGCCCCAGTTTATCGATCGAAAGATATCTACATTACCAAAGTGCATTTCAAAGCCGCCTCGCTTGAGTATGAGAAAACACCGGAGACTGTTTATTCGAGCTGGATTCAAAAGGAAACATGATGTTTGTGACGTTTTATGTGTGACTATGTCAACCACGCGTACTCGGTCACTCTGACTTAACACCCGTTCATTAATTAGACACCTTTATTACACAAACGGGTCTTACTTGTACAAATGCGCACACTGGTAACTAGACGGACAAGTCATGATTGAATCTGGTATGATACTGTGGAGGAAGCGGAAAGCACCGGCACCGAAACTGTTGATGATACCAGGATTCACGTCTTCGTCGTAGTCGTGGCTGTACAGCGATGTGGGCGATATGCGGTAGCAGCGGAAGTAGTCCTCCCCTTAAATGGAAATTTGTTTGCAAGAACGACGAAAGATTAGGATAAAACAAAATTAACGTTTTTTTATGATACGGGTACTCACGATACATATATTGTACACTAATCTGGAGTTTAGTTAATAGAAAAATGTTCACGATGTCTAAGTTTAAAATCAACGTAATCAAATAATAATTTGACAACTTGTAACTTAGCTGCTAGTGACCCTACTTGCAAGGCGAAGTGTCCCAGATTGAATTTCCAGCCGGGCCAGACTTTTAAGTGACATTGACAGATAACTGATTGTTCTGTTTGGGGGCTTGGACGTGTGTTGTAGTGGGAGTGGGAAAATGTAAATGTTTATTATTGTTATCAGCATTATTTTAAAATAGCAATGCTATTCTAGACAATTAAGTTCTGGAGTTTCTGTTGAAGATCGGTATTTATCCCGCACTCAAGTGAGAGATTGATAGGTGTCATATAAAACACTTTTAGGCTACTATCTTGCCGCGAAGGTTTATACATGATGTTTTTTCATGTTGTTAAAAGTTTGTGATAAGTATTTTATATATATCGGTATGTAAAAGTGTACCGAAAATCAATTCTACCAGATCACTGTTGCCATGGCTATAATACTGACCATTACATTATCAGAAACATGGTAATGGAATCTACAAAGTCATTACATTGTTTTTATGGGAATGGCCGACAAAAGACGAGACACATCGCCAAAGAACATTCGCAACTCCTATGGCAACATTGACGTGTTGCTGGCAGGTTAGCGTGGTGTTCAGCGTTGCCTCAGCAAGACACCTGATGATATGCTTCGTCTGTTTAGCAATTGGCATGGACTGATGATTGGATGGCTATCTATTAAGATATCTATCCAATCTTATCTATATGATTGAGGGTATCAACCCTTAATTAAGATTAAGATGTAGGAGAGTCGAGGTTTGCAATAGATTTGCATTGAACTGTGACGAACATAAGATATGAATTATTTTAAATAGCACACCATGAATTTGTCTCTGCCCATATGGTATTTCGACTCACCAAAATTAAGTGGCAACCATTCCTGATATGTAATGTGTTGAATCTCCGCGATTACCACCTTTCTTGTTTCCTGGTACACTTTCTCATCGGACCAAAGCGGATTAAGAGAGCTAAGAATATCTGCCACTCTGTTATGTTCCCTCAGCAACAAAGTATGGAGAACTGACAGAGTTGGAGTTTGGTTGATTCGGCTGTCACCTGGAATAATTTATTATTAAGGAAAATTAGTCATGTCATGGAAAGATAATAAGACATGTATTATGTCTACACGTATGTATACGTAAATAATTACGTACGTACAAATATAACCTTTTGGGTATTTTTGACCAAAGATATAATTAACTTTTTTTTTATAAGATTTCTTATGAGTTTGCAAATAGCACAATAAGATTGCTTACTATTAACAATATTAACAATTGCGAACATAATTGAAGTTATAATTACACAACATACGAATGTTATAAACTATTAAAATGTAAATTTAGCTGCAAATTATGTATGGTCAATTAACTACATCTAGTGGATTTATCAATCCTTTCTATAGTTACGATTTTCTTCTGAAAATCAATACTGTCCTTAAATCAACTTACCTACACCGTGGAAACGATTGTGAATTTGTTACCATCGATGTATTTGAATATAATTTTAGTAAAGTCATTCTGGTTCTAAAGAGAAAAAAAGTTGTCACTATCACTTTACAATAAAAAATACAAAATACCAGCCAAATAACACGGATCGGTGGAGTTCCTCAAATCGCAGACTGCTGCCTTATCATCAACCGCCGGCAAAAACCCTTTCTTGCAGCCCATCTTTTTCACTTCCTTGAGCCGTCCACCCGACTTACTCCGAAGCTTGGATGCTAGTTTTGTATCCGATCCATAAATTGTTGATCCATCTAGAAAGCTTGTAACTGTATTGGTCTGAAAAGTAGAAAATTGAAATTACTAAAAATAATTTGCGGTCGATGATAATATGATCTGGCTAGTGGGCTGAGGTTTTGAAGCAGAGGCTACTATGGCAAAGGTCTGAAAATGTTATACTATTTGAAGCGTATTAAAACTATTTAATGTTTTCTATAGATATTCGATTAACAAACGCAAAGTCCTTGTTAGTAGATTGTAACTTTGGTCAGTTTATATATTATACCTGCTCCGCATGCCCTAAACTGCAGTCATCTCTCGGCGTAGTTACACTTCTCACAAAGTTGAGGCACTTGATGCCGTAATTCCGATAGAAGGAGTCGTCTTCCGGAACAGAGATAGGTATGCACTTATCGTTTAGCCAGTCCGGTGGCAACATGTCTTGGCCGTTGCCTAGGCAACACTGAATACCACCTTCATCTAGAAAATCAAACATGCAGCTTAAGTGTATTGAGGGTCATAGCACATTCTACCATGTCCCGTACGTGGTCTTACTGGTTTAAACAATAATTTAATTCAGTAATGAATAATAAACTTTTATTCCAAAAAATAATATACTTAGATTTTTTTTAATACAGTAAGTTAATGTCTGACTACACCTGATGATAAGTGGTGATGAAGTCTATGGTGTAGAAGTTAATTATTTATAAAAGCTTATTCACTTTCCTCTTGAAGATTTCAACATCGTAACTAGCCGGGAACAACGACGCAGGAAAGTTATTCCAGTCCTTTCCAATGCATTCGTCCGTCCAGGTGCTACGTTCACTATGTAAGAATGCATAGCCGCCGTACGTCGAGTTGTTCGATGGAGGAATAGCGATGGAGGAATTAATTTGAAAAATTCCTGCCCACACTTTTCAAAATGTACCTCATAGAAAACCTGGCAACCCTGCCCCTGTGATCAAGGCTTTATAGTTTGTTTCCTTTGGGCCGTAATGGGGCGGCCTAGGATACTTCCCCCAATCCCATGCTGGCACAACAAAACCGCTTTGGCAAGAGACCAAAAATTTCTACTGCCTGGTAACTACTAGTTGGTCAGAGAGTTTTGCGCCGATATGTTTGATGCCTTTTTAGGCTTAGCGGTGAGGTTAAAGTCTTATATAACTGGTATCCGGAATTTAAGTTCTCGAGCGATAAGATAAATAGACCGAAGGTTTATGCTTCGCAGGCTAGGTCGGTGACGTCAGAAAAAGGAATGAAGTTATCCGTCTCTTGACGTACCACATCGGTTATAGCTTCCGCGAAGCTTGACGGATCTTCGGCAGAAAAGCAAACCTGCCGCCAAATCTTATCTCAATCCGCGGAACTATAAAGCCAATACAGATTTAACCAGACAGTGATCATAGGTACTCAGTGGGGACGAGTCCTGAGCGATTGAAACAAAATATATGATTTTTTGATAGTTAAAATGTTTACATTCCATGTACAGCTCTGTATTATGTTCAAATAACAAGGCAATAATTTAGCGTCAATTTTTCTTATATTACAGATAAGAACTCAATTGATCCAACATTTACCGGTAACTTCCATAACTTGAAATAACATATCATGCGTGATAAATTGGCCCCACTGCATATTCAGATATGTCAACACGTGACTCGTAATGGGGTAGTCTGAAAATATTCTCGTCGACAAGATTCGAGGGTTTGGTAGTTGGCGGCCGCTTTTGGCGACGGGCATGGCGTATATACCTGAAAAGTTACATAAAATATTACTGTAGAACCGTTTGAAATGTTTTTTCGCAAAAATATATGTAATCGAAAGTTGATTATGATGTTTATACAAGAAAGCATGGTCCCATTCTATGTCTGTCTATGCCTAAAACTCGGGTCTTCTGCATATACTAGCGTTCTATGGGTGAATGTTCAAGCCTTACTGACTATAGGCTACAACAACATAGTCTACATCAAATGAAGTTAAGATGGCTTAATGTCAACTCTTGTTGACACCGTATAGATTGGTGATTATACAACTCTAACAGGCTTCAAGAATAATAGTTAAACAGATAAAATAAGTTTTTGTAAGCCCAGAAAGATAATAGGTTTGATTTAGCAGTAACGAAGTCACGTTTTTTGTTTTTTACCATCAGCATATCGTGGCGTTGCAATCCTAGTGAAGGGTGCACCGCGTCGTCCCCAAGCCGGATGGCGCTCGTTGTTGCAGGTGCCATCGATACTGCGGTACGGGCTATCGACGTATCTCACACAGACGGGCTTGCAGTACATCGTCTGCGGCTTCACCACTTGGTGCTCTAGGAACGACAAGAAGGTGTTCGGCGTCACATCGAGACTGGAAAAATCAAGATATTTTGTATAATGAGGAATATATATACATATAAGTATTCATTTTGTGATCCCACCAATATATCAATATGAAGCGTAAAGCGAACGTCCTATTCTAGAAGCATTTCAGCTTAATTTTATGCGTCGATCTGGTGGTACGTTTAAAAATAGTAAAATGATCGATACCTACGTGTATGCATAGGGATGAAATTTTTACGTTAGTACCTACCGCATTTATTTTCTGAATAATTAAAAAGTAAAGTTTTGCTCATTTCTCACCTAACCACTCTCTGACTAATTATCAAAATATCACTATATAATCACTTCTTGTAAGCCTACAGAGTCGAATCTTAATACGAAGACAAATTTTAGTACCTGCTTGAAAGAAACATTAACAAAACACAACCAGACCCATTGAAACTAAAGCATATTAGGAATTAAAACTGAAGCATTTTTACCAGAAATAACGAACCAAGTTTCAATCAATAGAAAGTAAATAGAGCTATGCTGTTAAACTTAGATGAAACAAATAATTTAAAAAAATTATAGTCAATTCCTACTGTCAGTTATTTTTATTTTAGTTTTTTGTTTTATTCAATAATTACATTTAATACAGATATGTATATACATTTATAAGCTGTTATATATATAAGAGAATTTTTTCCATACAAAACTAAAATTGATTAATGAAATGAAATTAATGAATTATTATTTGAAAAATTGTATTGTCATCAAGTGTCATCCAATACAAGTTTTAAAAAAATGTATTTAAAATGGAGTGGATGATTATAAAGTATTTGCAAAGTATATATAAGAGAAATTTTATTTATGATTTGAAAATTTGAAGCACAACATATATACATATAGGGAGAGTTTACACTCTCCCTCTCTCACTCTCTCTCTATTAGGTTACCCTAATAGTAGAAATTTAAATAGGGTAACAAAACACTTACACTAAACTAAACTCATTTGGTGTTCAAACATTTATCTTGCCAGATTACTTGCCGTACAATTTAAAAATTTAATGAAAAACTTTAGCAAATAAAATGAAGTTTAAGCAGGATTTATATTAAAATGTAAAGTACCTGTTGCATAACTTCATTTGAAGAAGTTTTGTTGCGGTAATTATTTCGTGGGAGACTTCTGAAGTTTTCTTAATATCATTGGGGAGTTTGTTGGAGAAGAAGTGAAAAAGGGCTGGAGAGCAGGCCCCCAATCCGGCTCCGTTTTTCACTAGTTGGTTACCACGTCGACTCGCTGCCTGGGACAATTCCCGACCGCGCCGAAAGCAGTCGGATACCATCTCCGGCGTAATTATGTTATTATCTTCTGTCATTGAGCAGAATTAAACAGTTTCCAATTATTCGAGGTGTATAAAAAATTGAGTCCATAGCTACCTCTCAGCTTATACTGTGTGTTGGTAATTAACAGATATTGCAATGCTATTCCTGCTTTTTGAAGCCGATAGGCTCTGTTACCGGCGACACATGCACAATGGCCGGTTAAAATTTCTCCCTGTCTACACTGCCATTATCTTCAAATCATCCGATTTTTTACGACTTTCAATTCCAATGTTTTTTTTTTTTTAAACGTTTACACACTCATACCCCCGCCCTAGGATTCCCTGTGTTGCGGGTGGCATGGACATAGACAAATATG
>DWPT01000687.1:0-22261 GCA_018251895.1 Agathymus mariae mariae
GAAGAGTGCCAGTAAGTGTTGATTTTTTTATTGAAATATTGTAGTTAGTGCCGTTACTTAGTTTTGATTTAAATAAACTCTATGTACTGCAAGTAAAATATGACTGTGTCCCTATATTGATATGCTAACTCTATGATATTGGATGTAAGGGTTGTGAAATTAATAAAGAAATAAAAAAAAATCAGTTTGTAAGTAAGCTTCAGTATACTATGCTATATAGTATTTGAGGGATTCGGGAACCAACTAAGTTTTGTATTTATGCCGTATTAGGGCGGCCCAGAATACTCCCCCCAGTCCTATGCTGGCAGAACACGGTGTCGTAAGAGGCGACAGATGGCTTCTGTCGTGCTTGGTGGTAGGGCTTCGCGTAAAGTTTATATTATCAGTATTATTATTAAGTCGTTAATATTATTATTGGTATTATTATCTTTCCGTGAAGCCTGCCTGGCTAGCTATCACCCTCCTGCTTGAGTCAGCCGCCAAACGACTCGTGTTCCGGCTGGAGGCTTGAGAGCCAGTACTATCCTTCTTACCTTCTCATTTCGT
Organism: Agathymus mariae mariae; assembly: GCA_018251895.1. NCBI lineage: Eukaryota > Metazoa > Arthropoda > Insecta > Lepidoptera > Hesperiidae > Agathymus > Agathymus mariae. The sequence continues at coordinate 547 of DWPT01000687.1, forward strand.
GGCCGACAACGCATCAGTGATACCTTTCGTCTTGCTGATGTCCATGGACGATGGTGACCACTCACCATCAGGTGGTTCGTCTGCTTATTTGTCGGCTCTTACCATTAAAAATTGATCTTATACATCCGAAGCTCTCCAATATGTCTTAACGGTTTCTTATGGTGACGACGGGGGTACTTCAACGATATTCGAAGCACGGCTTATTACTTTTTGTCATTAGCGGGCAACCAATTTATTATCATAAGACGGACTTAGAGTATGTTATTCGACTCTCGCCCTCATGCTTTGGGTATAAGGTCGAATATCGAATCCAAGTTTTTCACTACCTGCGTCGCCGGTGTAAGATAATACTAACAAATTTTATTATTTAGTAAGCAATGCGAATAATAAGAAAAGTTTCGAAAATTTCTCTTGGTAATAAACGCTATTAACAAGAACGGCATAAATACAGAGCAAGGCCGCCCTCGAATCATTCGGTTTTCGAATACGGAAGCAAAGAGTTTTCTCTATGAGTTAACTAGTATTGTAGTTTGTTAACAGTGTAACAAAGTCTCTTTGGAACTATTTGGACTCGCACAACATTCGAAATTGCGTCACTGGATCGCTAACGATTGACTTAAACTAAAAGAAATTACCATTACAATAGTAACACGACGTAAATGTTATATTTTGATGTTCGTCTAGATTTTAAAACACTTTCATTTTCAGAGGAACGTATCTTGTGTTCAACAACAAAGGCAACCCAACGATATTGCCTCGGGAATGGTTGAATAACAAGTTCAATTTTGACAACGTACCCAATGGCATGCTTACCTTGTTCACCGTTTCGACCTTCGAGGGTTGGCCTGGGTGAGTGAACTTGAGCATCGTCCGTGAAAACGTATTTTATATCGCTGAGTGCATAACGCTTTAGTAAAGAGAAAAATTTCAAGACGAAACGTGGTCATTTTTATGTCATAGCTAACAAACTACTTAGACACCGACATAAATATTTGTAAGATAAGAGAGATATCGAAACATCGGCAAAGGACAAATCCGAGAACCTGCTTTTAAACCAATTCTCAAATACTAATTGAAACATGCTGATAAAATTTTATGGTTGATTTTAAAAGAATGGTCTATGGTCTATGGACTACAAATGGAGGAAGTTGGATTTGATTGAAGGATGGTTCGATGTTTATACCTCAAAATTGATCCTTACTCTTTCTGTTCAGATATTTGTAACATTGTTTCATTTCCAAAAAAAAATGTTTATTCAGATAGAATTCAGTTTGTTTTTTTTTTTTCATATTTGTGTTATATGTACAATTTTTATTTTTATTTTAACACACCCCCCGTACTGGGATTTTCTGTGCTGCGGGTGCAATGGACACACACAAATATGATATCATAAATACCCATAAGCCGAAAACAAACATTTTTCTATCATATAAGTATCTTCCCCAGTCGGTAATTGTACCAGAGCCTGTGGCTCGGCATGCAGGGTCACTATCAACTGGACTACGGGTGGTCAAATTCAACTTATACACATCAGCTTTAACAATAATTAAACTCTAATATTGACCTTAATGACAATACTTAAGTTTAGAAACGCTATCTGCGCCTTCGTATTCTTATGTTCGATTTCAGAAAACATTCGACTACATTTTTCACGCTAAAAATCGATAAAAAAGGCTGTAGGCTATATTCGATTTATTAAATTAGAATTAATTTACTTTGTGACAATCTGCAAACACAATTTATGATTGTATATACTTCTGCCACCACCAACACGTGTATTGCTTCGAAACGGAGCATCATCAGGGTGAGTAGACTCTACGAGTGTTATCCGCAAAGTCTAGCAGACTTTACAGTTTATACAATTTGAAGTAGTACAAAAAATAGCTTGTACTTATCTTACATTTTTTTACCTTGTCCCGGACAAAAATCATACTTTTGTATGTCTTGTTCGACACTACGTGCCAGTGGCTTATTTGCACGTATCTGCTCCCCACGTGGAACAGGTGTTCGATTCGGACGTACGGTTGGACTATGGGGGACAATTTATTTATGTTGTTATTATAATTCTTACTAAAAAGGCGATTGAATTTTACTAAAATCGGACATAGGACGTATGAGTATTTGTTTTGTCAAATTAATATCTCATACCTGAACCTCATTATTGTTTATGACTTTTCAGATTGCTCTCAACATCGATGGACTCTAATGAAGAAAATCATGGACCAATAGAAAATTCGCGACCTCTTGTTGCATTTTTCTACATAAGCTATATTATTGTTATTGCATTTTTCATGGTTCGTATTTTTTCTAATTATTTACTATATGTATAATTAAATACTAAACATGCTTCGCTTGTATAAATATTATATTATAATTATAAATAGTACCTACCCTAGATCAAAGAAATTATATTCATCAGATATTATATAAATTTAATGTAGAACATTTATTATCAATTTGTTTTTGTATCTTTTAGTTCCATAATGAAAAATATTTAATATTGCATTAACTATAAAATTTTATAATATCTATATGTTATTTTTTACTCCCTAACAGAATTTTCGTACAATATTTTATATCTTATTATACGGATATAGATTAATTTCTCAGGAAAATTAACATGTAGGTAAATATGAAATACATTAATTTATGTAAATATTTACAGGTGAATATATTCGTAGGTTTTGTCATAGTAACGTTTCAAAAGGAGGGTGAACTAGAGTTTAAAGACTGTGAACTAGACAAAAATCAGAGGAACTGCATTGAGTTTGCATTGAAAGCGAAGCCAGTGAGAAGGTAAAGTACAAACAGAACAGAATTATAAATGACGGAAAAAATAATAGTATAACTTCCAATAATAGTACTGAAATTAAATGAAAATAATCAAATCTTTTACAGAATACGATTCATCACAGTCTGCAATCTAATGCTAAAATGGTTTCTAGAGATTGAATAAAATAAATGAATATGAATTTAATATAGAATGTAATATGGTTAAATTTGACTAAAATGTAATACATTCAATTAATTATCATGTTTTATTTATGAAAAAAGGGTAAATTAGATAAATAACATTAGTAACCAGTTATTAATTGTTAGAGTTTATCAGGGATGCAATTTGAGACCCTTATTGTATATTATAGACTATTGTAGATTACTACGCGATTTAGAATTAGCTATGCGTAAATCTTTAGCTGTTATTGATAACAATTTATTTCCTCAGATACATTCCAAAACACCGCATCCAATACAAGACGTGGTGGTTCGTGACGTCACAACGATTTGAATTTTGTATATTTTTCTTCATCGTTCTCAACACTATAGCGTTGATGATGAAGTATCATAACGCGAGACCGGAATACAAGACGGTAATTTTGGACTTTGTAAACAGGGTTTTTTTCTAAGTTTTTTTTTTTATGACAGGTTAAAATAAATAAACGTTTACATAGACCTCCTCACATGGCATGGACATACACAAAGATGGCATTACAAACACCCATGACCTGAGAACAAACATTTATCTGTCACATAAATGTTTGCCCCGGTCGAGAATCGAACCCCTGCTCTGCAGGCAGGGTCATTAATAACTGGGCTTTGGGGTGGTGAAAAGTTGGTAATTCGTCTACCTTGTAGCTCATGAAAATATTAATTTACGAGGCATTGCGAAGAAGGTAAAGGTGTATTTATCCAAAATTAATCGAATCGGGGACTTCAATACGGCCGGTTTTAATGTTTTATCCATATATCCCTTACGGTTAGTTAACGGCTTGTTTATTTTTGTGTTAACACATTTATTCTACTTATTTTTTGTAAGCGATAATAAATAATGTGTATGTATTATTTTTTATTAAAATGCAAAAATGCAGTAGAGATAAGACTACCGAAATTTGCCTTAGTCAAATATAGCACAGATATGTTTCCGAAATTGTTGTAATATCATTTGACTTGTATGCCAATGCAAATATGCATCAAAAAGAGAACTTTATTTATATTTTTTATTTTATTACCAATCTGATATTCTTTGTTTTTCAGGCATTAGATTACCTCAATATGTTATTGACAAGCGTCTTCATGATGGAGTTTGTTTTTAAGTTAGCTGCTTTCAGATTTAAGGTAATTTTTAATATAACTTGTGTTGTATTTCTTTATTTACCTTTACTTTCTACTTTACTTTAAATAATGGTGGCTTATGGTTTGAATGTTGGTCTTCTGCACGGGGGACTCGAGTTCAAACGCGCACGCACCTATTAATTCTGAGTGTGTGCATATAACAATTTAATTATCACATGCTTCGGTGATGGAAATCATCTTGAAGAAACCGGCGTACTTAACAGTTCTCCGAAATTATGTAATGTAAGAGCATTATTTAAAGGCGTGAAATGTGCCAATACGCACTTGACCAGGGTGGTGGACTGAGGGCATATCTCCCCTTTCATTGGTGAAAGAAGACCCAAGCCCAGTTGTGGGACAATGATTGTAACAAATGATATATATTCTTTGACTTTCTGGTGGCTGCTTTCTCGATTGTCGATATTGATTGATAATAAATACCATTGAGATAGACAAACAATTGAATACCTCCTGTGTCAATTTTGTTACCATGTAATGTTCACTTGCAGAATTACTTCGGTGATGCATGGAACACCACAGACTTCATATTGGTGGTCGGAAGTGTCATAGACATTGTGGTGACGCAAGTGAATGAGTATAAGGCGAATCCATATGAACAGGTAGAGCTTCAGTATGTATATATGTAATGTATCTATGTATGTATTTATATGTAAGTATGTACAAAGTTTCTTCGTGGTGCTAATTAAGTATCTGATAGGATAATGGGCTTTTATAGCCAGGTTGCCGAAGCTGGAGGTAGTTATGCCTGCTGGGGTCAAAAGCATGACAAAAATTGATGGACGGTAAAAATAAATATAAATGACAAATAAATTAGTGATGTACATGCGGGTGAAACTAGTGATAGATTCATACAGGTTACAATATTGAAAAGGATAGGAGCCAATGGATTATAGTCATATGCTTATCTGTACAAGCGTTTTACACACAACTGGATGGATTGTATTGATATTTGGTACGCCCTGAGTTTGACTCGTTGTATGGCTTTTCCACTTTTTGGTCCCACTGAATAATATTATTATGGTATTAGGAATACTAGTACGTATAGTATAAGATAGTTTACGACATAAATATATAATAAATAAAAGTATTTTTTTACACTAATGTAATTAAATGAAAATAATTATCCATTATGCAGTTCATTGAATACTTCACATTTACACTATATTATTTTTTTAGAATTGTAAAATGCATAATTTAAGAGCTTTCAAAGACACATATGAAAATTAACTTTGTAATCTGTTCTAATTTACTAATCCAATTTTCTTTGGAAAAAGGTACTTGTAGTATTTATGAGCGATTATCTTATTATTTACAGTAAAATTAAAATGAAAGTATTTATAAAATATATATAACATAAACTCTGCACATCATATAGTTCTTTTCCGAACAAAGTAACAATAATAAACTTTTACACACACACACACCGAGAATCCTAGTGCGGGGGGCACTAGGATTTCTTATGTGCGGGTGGCATAGACACACAAATATGACATCACAAACATCGACGAGAACATACATTATCTATCACATAAACATCCGCTCGGGTATAAATCTAACCCGCGACCCCTCGCTCGATAGCAACAGTCACTGCCTACCGCGCTAACAACAAACCATTTGTACCTTCCAGGGCACCCAGCTCCTAAAATACATCACGTTCTTCCGTCTGTTTCGTGCGATGAGGCTCATCAAGCTGTTGTCGAGAGGCGAGAGGATACGAACATTGTTATGGACCTTCATAAAGTCGTTTCAAGCGCTGCCCTACGTTGCTCTACTGATTGTGCTTCTCTTCTTCATCTACGCCGTAGTCGGGATGCAGGTACCATCACTCAATCATCTTCTTTGTCAATTGGTGTGGTTTTGGTTACTGCAAAGTACATGCTTAGATAACATATTACTCTGAACGATATGTACTGGGATTCGAATCGCAGAAGATAAAAGCAAATATAACTTCATTGTGTTCTTTTTACACTGACGATATATTTCAATTTATTGCTATTAGTTTGTGTGTTGGTTGTCCGCACGGAAGGCTCCAGTTCTAATCCTGTGTATTACAAATAAATTATCAATTGATACGGCGAAGGAAAATATCGTGAGAATACCGGCGTAAATGAGTTCTCAATAATGTTCTCGAAGGTGTGTGAAATCTGCCAACCGAGTCTTGTCCAGCGTGGCAGACTATGGCGTTACCCTTCTCACTGTAAGACGATATCCGAGCCTAGCGTTGGTGATGAAATGATGAATAATGATTGATGATGATGATCAAAATTAAAACTATTCTTATATCTGTCTGTTTTTCTATTCACCTCTATTATTTTCGTCTGCCTACATGGTTTGCTGGCATCGAATATTACTTAAGGCGGGGACTAAAATATTACGTAATTTTTTATCGCAAGACAGTTACACGGATGTGTTGGTTCCAGTTGTCACTCTTGAGACCACAGATGAGTCCCCGAGGATCGAGTTAGAATTAATAATCTTTTATGAATTTTAATAATTTCTATTTAAGTATTTAATCGTCGATTTTCCCAATGTGGTTCAAGACTACGTTTTGTAGTAGTCTTAAATACTAGCCTTAAGTAGTCTTAAATAAAAAAAATTAAGCAAATTATGTTTTTTTAAATAAACGGAACGCAATAAAGTACTAACTCATTAAATATACGTAGTTTGGAGGGGGAAGCTAAATCTCAGGATATTTTCAAAAGAGTTACAACGGGGGTCGGAAAATCTGCAGAATCACCTCACGTAATCAATGCCCCCTTATCAGCCAGGTTAACTTAATAGTCTAGAATGAGGGTAATCCCTCCTTCTAGAATCAACCATAAAATGTTTTTAGTTGTTTTGGTTGTAGCTTTGTAAAAGTTGTAATAGTTGGTTGTAGTTCTGGGTAAAGCGAAGCTTTATTCATTGCCAGCTCTCACTAATAAAATATAAAAATTAAAAAAAATCTTCATTATGAATAGTAACATAAGTCTAGTAATTTAAACTCTATTGGAAAAAAACTTTTATAAATTATTACGATAACAATATATTAATAATTGTTATTTAATATATTTTTAAAGATACTAAATAAAATTTGCTTAAGTTGTTGTCCAATTTTATAGACTTTATCAATTTTAGGTGTATGAAGAGAGTATTTTAGTGTGTGTGTGTGAGCTAGTTCAACATCCACAATTTGTATCGCTGCGTGTGGCCTTATATTCATAATATATCACTTTGTTACAGTTATTCGGCAAAATGGAGCAGGACGACTCGAATATAACGGAGAATAACAACTTCCAAACCTTCTTTGGGGCTTTAATGGTGCTGTTTAGATCGGCTACTGGTAATATTTATGTCGTAGTACGTAATTGTTAATACTACGAAATAAATTATCAATTAATTATTCATTAATTAAATCATTAAATTATTCATTTTATTTAATTAATTAATTTATTCATTTATTTTTGCATTTCTTTATCTACTTATTTATTGAGACTGCCAAAAAAGTACACAACATAAACAATACAATTTCTTCGTTTGTGATCATCGATCGTGCCTCTGTTTTCTGTTTCTTTTTTTCACCGGTTAGTCTAAAATTTGGTTTAACTTTGCTAAAGAAAGTAAATCCAATTTTAATTGTATAAAATGGCATTACAATATAATGTGAAAATCGGTGTAAATCTATGTTAGTAAAATTGAAAAGGAAAAAACTTAGTACATCAAATTAAATTTCATCGTATAAGTAATTGAAAATATTTTTAATTGAATGTTCATGACGATTCAGTGCGTGAACTTTTGAATAAGTTTTAACTCGAACAGAAGAAATTAATGATTGATACACGTTTTGTGAGCTCCGTTATTCTATAATTTCAAAAATTAAATTCTCATTTCATTACGTTGCTACCTGCAGAAATGGTTAGAGTTGGTGTTAAGTCTGAAAAAGAAAAAGATGTAGTTATTTATATAGCTTATTTATTATAGTATACCGGAATATAATACTAATAAAATAGTGCGATGTCACGGAATTAGACGATTCCTACGAACTATCTACTCGAATTGGCACATAAGTTTCGTATAAATGTTCCGAGCAAACACCTTTAAACACGGCTTTATTATTTTCATCCGTTGAGGAATTCTCCTCATCTCCCAAATCCAATTTCGAGCCATTCTCCATATTAAACTAAAGATGCATCCATGAACAACATACTCACAATCATTGACTTCCTTATTTGATGTCGATAAAAACACTTTCATTCCCCAGGTGAAGCGTGGCAGGAGATCATGATGGCAGTGTCTCCGACGAACTTCGAGCACCCCAGCGAGAACAAGACCTGCATCAAGCCCAACACGACGGACGCCGTCGAGGAGCTCTGCGGGACCTGGCTCACCTATCCATACTTCATATCGTTCTCGCTTCTCTGTACTTTCTTGGTATGCCATTTACATTACTATAACACCTTCTTTAGACACGCGTGCGTGCGCGTGTGCGTCTCTGACTGTGGGTGTGCCTGTGTGTATAACTCTTTTCCCGCTCTCTCCTTCTCTTACTAACCTTTGACTCTCTCCTTCTTTTACTATCTTTTTTATTCACTTTATATCCTTGCTCTGTCTGTTGCTGTGTGTGTTTATTGCACTCTTACCTTATAATAAATATATGTGCTTCACCTAAAAATAAGTCTGGCAGAGATGTCTCAGCATTCTTTTATTGCTTCTTGGTGTGTTATATTGTATTGTATCGTGCATCAAGTTATTTGGAAACCTTTTGTATTATATTGTGATTTGAAAAGTTTGTTTTATTAATTTGAACTGTAACTGGCACTTGCGATTTTCCCTTTTTTTAACGATAGATCTTCATTTAGATCACGGTTGTGACCAAAACGCAATAGTGAGCATCCGTAATGGGTAAAATATTGAATTTTTGCGACAATATAGGTATCAAGTTCCCATTGTGTTGATATGAAATCAATGAAGATTAATATAAATATTTTTGAACCAAATGAAATAAAACTTGTATTTTTAATACGCTTATGCGAGTGATACTCGTAGAAATGTGATATTTGGTCATTTGGTTTTCAGTATGGTACAAGTTTAACATTTATTTCAGATCATAAATTTGTTCGTTGCTGTGATCATGGATAACTTTGACTATTTGACGAGAGACTGGTCTATCCTGGGGCCGCATCATCTCGATGAGTTTGTTCGGTAAGTACTATAAATGAGTGCATCTGTTTCAAAAATAATATCGAGGTATATCTATAATAATGATACAATTGTAACAGGGCCGAATTTGAACATCAAATGTTTTTGGAAATATTTATATGTTTTATATATAACAGGGAGTGAGCTGTTACATTGTTTTTAAAATGTGTGCTACGCTGACGTCACTAACTTCAATAGGGTCCATGATATTTACTTTGAAAGCAAAATTTCTTCAAATCTTCAAATTATTCTTGTATTTACTTGAGAGCTCCGTACTGTTCGACGACTCGTGCCCAAGTGCGTCGCCGTGCGTCTAACAGTCGTAATTACACAGAAATGTTGGTTATGACCACGTGATACAAAAATCAATTTACAATATTTTTTAGTTATGCAACGAATATAGACTTTGGTCTAGATTAATAATAATCAGTTACGAGCATTTTTATAAACTTCAACAAATCAATTGATAACTGTAGCCTTAAAAATTCAATGGTTTGATAAATAGTAATGGAATAACACATTTGACTTGTGTTTCACACGTCAAGTGCAAGCTTGCTAAGGCTTTGGTGCCGATATACTATAGTATGCATATTGACATTCCAATTTCATAATGGAGTTTATTCATGGACTCAGCACGATACTAATATTTAAATTAATGACGAATTTTAAAAATTTGCATTTTCAACACATAACACACGTGTTTCCATTTGGTTTTTTTTTGTCTACCGCTCCTTTTCTTCGAACTTGTTCCGTTTAATTTGTTCACCTACGTCAATTGTCATTATTTAGGTTATGGAGTGAATATGATCCAGACGCCAAAGGTCGGATCAAACATTTGGACGTGGTAACTTTACTGAGAAAGATTAGTCCACCGTTGGGTAAGTTTTTGAGTTTCGTTTATATATATCTCACTGTTTTTATGTCAGTAGCCCAGAAAAGAGTAGATGGGCTACTTGATGGTAAGTGGTCACTGTTGTCCATCCCGTAACACTTCAGGTGTTATCGAGATGTTGACGACCAAAGACGACGCGACGAACTTGTTCGGTGTCGCTGTTGGGGATACACTGAAATTTGTGAAAAAGAAGATAACTAGCGAAGCAGGTAAAAAATTTGCAAGATAACGATGCAACCTAGCTTCGCAAAAGAAGCATATACACGTAAATCTTTAGCGTCAGAAGAATCTAGACTCGCTCTTTAATTTTTTTTAAATCTTGAACGTATCATGTAGGTATTTTAGGACAGATTTTTATAATATGTACCAAGCGATTGTCAGATTGCTTACTAAGTACAAGTTAAAGATAACTTTTAAAAGCAACGGAGCGAAAGAGTGATTGTTTGTATCTTTTCGACATCTTCTATATTAATCACTGTGGCGCTGGATGAGGGAGGAAATATGCCATGAGCAGTGGAGGTGGGCTTGGACTCAAGGATAGACAAAGCGGCATACAATTCAATGATATTGACGGTGATAATGACGATAAGAACCATCAATTAAACCAACTTTTCAACGTGCGTTCTATAATGTAGAATAGCGCAGAGTTTTCTATCAAACGGTTGACCACACCAAAGTAGAGTAATTTATCTATCTTCTCTAACACTTCCAATAGCACTGGACTTTAAATGGAAATAGAATTCTTAAGATCACTTGGAAATGTATACCTACCTCTTCTATTGTGCCCTGGTACCATTGACCAGTTGTGATTGACTAGTTGGAGTTTTATTAAAAATAGTTCTTAATTCATAATCACGTCTTCATAAAAACATATCTCTTATTTCAAAGGTAGGTCGTATAACAGCTGTCGTCCTGACGAGAAACTTAATATTTCAGGAGGAGCTGTCTTAAATTCCGTTGGAATTCAGACTTGTTTAACGTCCTCGTTCCTTAAGTTATCAAACAAACTTTCCTTTATTTCTTTCTTCCTCGAAACTAATTAATTTAAGACGCCCACAATTATATCCGTACCTGAAGCTCCCTGTACAGTTGTCACCTGATCTATTAACCGAAGTTATATTAACGAAGGTTTCGGCAAGCTCTGCCCTCACCGGACTGCCTGTAAGAGGCTGGTGTCCATGAACATGCCTCTCAACTCTGACGGTACAGTCAACTTCAACGCTACGTTATTCGCCGTGGTGCGGACTCAGCTGCAGATCAAGACCACTGGTAAGTTTACTCAAGACGAGGTGAATCACCTAGTTAAAATTGAAATTCACCAAATCATGTCATTTTCATACTACCATTTCGTTAAGTGCTTTAATTTGGAGGAGAAGAAACTCCACAACACATGTTTGAAACTAATTGACAATATTTTAAATTACATAGTACTTTATGTGGTTTTTATTAATAGAATGTGTTGAACTAACTTTATCTAGAGTTGGGTTAGTGCCGTCAAACGTATGGCGAACAAAATGATAATGTACGTATTCTTTAAAGTCAAATGATTAGTCATAAATCATTTATAAATAAACCATTGTAAGTGACAAATAGTTTCTCAACGAGAGCCGTATTGGGGTGGCCTAAAATACTTCCCCCAAGCCCATTCTGGCAGAACAGGGTATCTTAAGAGGTAACAGAAGCCAGCCTGCTTGGTGGTAGGGCTTCGCGTAAGGATTATATTATCGGTATTTTTGGTATTATTATCTTTCACAACGCATCAGTGATACCTTTGGTCTTACTGATGCTGATTTTTCAGATATTAACATTAAAAAAAAACTAACTCAACCCCAAACCAACCTCAACTGTACTTAACGCCGAATACGAAATGATTCATAAATAAAATATAATTGTATGAAACAATAATGTATAATTTATAAAAAGACCTGCTAAAATATATTCATATGTCAAAAACAATACTCTCGAAGGGTTTAGTAAAAAGTATTATTATTATTAGTTAAAAGTATAATTCTTTGTAACAGGTGTATCAATAGATCAATGTAATATGGAACTGCGGGCGATCATCAAGAAGATATGGAAGAGGACGTCACCCAAGCTACTGGACCAGGTGGTGCCGATGCCTGGTGACCCCAACGAGATAACCGTCGGCAAGTTTTATGCCACTTTCCTCATCCAAGATTACTTTAGACGGTAAGCCGTGAATATTGCTATACGAGGGTAGTTTTAACTTTTACGTAAATAAATCTATCATTTACCTTCCAATTTAGGATCGTAATTTAGAAAATATTTAACCGTCTTTGTAGCATTGATAGTAGTTACCCTGTGGACAAAGCAAAGTGGCCCAGGGTCAATTTTCGGTCATGACCATAATATTCTAATTCAGTTCAGGCTAGGATTGAAATGTGGAGATCTTAAATCCTTTTGTAATGTTTGGTACTAATTAAATTTGGGACATCATTAGCAAAAAAATTACCATTTTTCTCAATAGTACAGGAACTATTGGCGAATTTATCATATTATTAAGCATTGATGGTGAATATTGAAATCGCAAAGTACTTGTGTATTATTAAAAATACTTGGTTGAACGTATCTTTAAGTCTGATCCTAAATCGAAGGGTATAGATTACATCTAATCTCGTTAAAGTTATTATATATTGTCTGGAACTAATTTCGTAGTAAAAACACAAGCTATTACATGCACTATTTACAAACAATGCACAAATACTGTTAGAAATAGCGATTACAATTGGAAATACATTACAAAAATATTTTACGGCTCATTCTCATTCTAATTTTCGGTATTTGTTATTACAATCAACCAAACTCCCAAAATACTTGAAACTGTTTACTTACTAAAATGAAACACGGATTGTTGATACTAATTTAAAATCGTTTAAACGAAGTAGTTTTTTTGGCGGTCAACAATTTAATTATTGCCTTCGATGCAACCTCGACGAAGGGAATATTATCATAACAATTGAAATGTCTGAACCTAGTCTCCATCATCGAAGGTCCGATTTTAAGAAACATTCGTCCATCTTCTCTCATAGTAATGAAATCATAAAGTAATTCGATTATTTATACTAATGTTATAAAGAGAGAGTGAGAATTTTCCAAGTTAGTGTGTATGCGGAGCGTGTTCTGTGGAACCACAGCACTTATTAGAAATATTATTTTACCGTTTGAATGGTATAGTATTCCGGATGGACGCAGGCGAGGACCCGGCGAGGTTAGAATGGGCTGCTAGTATTTTATTTCAATTGTTGCATGTGCCAAAGATCATTTGAGAACCGCTTATCCGATTAATTTGTTTTCTGGAGTCCTTACTCGTAATTGTCAGAATAAGGTGAATAATAAATATGAAAATCTCAATAAAAATTTGACGTTCGGTTTGACAGTTCTATTCCATGAGAGATTCAGTTGGATGAATCCCTTCCTGATGAAGTGACTGATCTGCACGAACTCGGGGGGTCATTAGTTTTTAATATGGTCAAATGTTTCCTAAAAGCGGTCGTAGGGTTGGAAGGAGGATATCGCGTTTAACTTTATACAAAATAATTTATGTAACAGTCTTTGACGTTAGACGTTTTCAAGTATTTGCTTATGTGGTAGTTAGTGTGTAAAGCAACTGGTGTTGTCTATGATTACTTTAACAGATCTCAGCATCAATGTTAAGTTAACATTTGGTTTTAGTTCCTGCCTGGTAATTGTTAATTGTTACCGTACTCTTTGCCCATTTAGTAGTTTGATTTTATTTTAATTAGGTAAGTAAAATTGATTTGCGGCTCTATATTAAGTAGATAGGATAATATAATGAATTTCGTGAAACTAACAATGTAATTTCTATTTTTATAGGAACCATGCGTAAGTTTACATTAAACTTTTAAGCAACCAAACAAACATTGCGTTGTGCTGTAAATTAAGCTTGCTAGTTCTTGGTATTTCACGACATGCCAAGAATTAAGACTACTGCTTGAGATATTTCCTTTTTTATTTCTAAAGTTTTGATTGTGAATGGTACCGTTGTTTCTGGTTTGGTTTTCTCCATCAAACAATCATCACTAAATTTCTAGTAAAATTAATATGTTTTGTCATTATTATCAACAGTTTTTGAAACATTTCTTGTATCACTACAAAATATATCTTCAGTGATAATTGTGTGATCATCTTAAAGTTTTTCAGCTTTCTTGTATCAAGAATCGTCATAAAATTTAAGCATGATATTTTCATACACCTTTTTCTACGATTCCAAAGCATGTTTTCTCCGTGGTTAACTTTTTCGTCTTGAGCTCCTAGTTTTTAGTGCACATTGTTATTATTATCTCACGGGTGTTATCCCTAAGCGTGGCTTCAATTGTGTTATTTGGAGATGCATGACATCATCTTTTAACTTCTCTAACATTTTAGTATATCGATTGTGCCTATGTAAACCACATTGTGAAGACATGTTTTTGGAAGTCGGGCTTAGTTTTTCTCAGCAAATATTTAATAGGAATATATTATTGTTTTGTGATATAGAATTAGCTGGATGATTTTAAATAATAACCTAGAGCTAGAAAACACGATTGGAATTTAAATATACTAGTCACAGACTTACTTTGTTAGCTGGGCAATCCTGGACACCTATAAAACTAAAACTGGTATTTGGGAATGTGACTCAAAACCGAGAAGGATTAGTTTTAGATTGATTTGAATAGAGTTATATGGAGTTAAGTTACTATTAATGTATAATATATATAATATTAATGCAACTAAAATCCTAGCAGGCGAGAACACAAGTCGTGTAAGTCCGTCTCGGTTTTGTGAATCACTTACTTACCAGTTCAAAATTATTGAATTCAAATGAACTTACTCTTTATACAATTCCTAAATGATTCAGATTCCGGAAACGCAAGGAACAGGAAGCGGCAAAGAATAACCAGAAAACTCTCCAGGCTGGTCTTCGGACTTTACACCAAGCTGGTCCAGAACTAAAGAGGGCAATATCAGGAATCCTTGATGAGGCTGTTGCTGAATTTGTTGAGCCTATGCATAGGGTATGTCGAAGTATGTTTGCTAGTCAGCACATAATTCTCTGGTGCTAGTTAATGGAAGGTAAAGCAGAAGTTGTCTCGATTCATTTAGATATAAACCCTTAAATTTTTTCAGCTACTCTTTTAATAGTGGCGATCACCAGCTTTGCCAATTCTTCTTGAAGCTATTAAAATGAGAATATTCTTTGTAATAATATAGTGATCTTGTAATGTTAATTTATATTATTTAATCTTCCAGCGAAACCATACACTATTCGGAGCAGTTTGGACTAGCATCAAGAAACACGGTCGCGATACTTTCTATCCGCCACCGCCACCGCCAAATAGGAATGCAACGAAGAATAGTAAGTATGGTAAACGTGAATAATGGTCATAAAATGTGACCCTAACATCGCGGATGAATATATCGATTTTGGCATCTTTTTGCTATTCTTGACAATATCCGACAAACCAGACGGGCTTGATAAAATGTTTTCACTACCATCAGTAGACTTAAAAAAAACTTATATCACTGAAAATAGGCACCGTAGCTGTCTGTGGCTGCGTCATTTAGCTGAGGGAGTACCTTTTTCTGGCGCTATGGCACATGCAAACCGAGGCTATCATTGACTGTATGCTAACAGTGATTTAGGTGTACAGCTTAGATTAAGTTCCATGGTCTAATGTTAGCTCGAAATGTTACATGTGTCACTGTGTTTTTATTTAAGTACCACTGTTCATTCACCGCTGTTCGGGTGTTTTTGTAGCAAAAAGAAATAATCTTTTTATTCTATTTTTGTTCTATTTTACAAGATCATTGAAAAAGTTATATGGTTGATCCTAAAAGGACATTGGTGGTTTGCCAGTCTGGTAAATAATTCTATACCCGAGGACCGTCTGGTTTCAACCGGATGGCAAAGAACCCAGCAACTTCAAAAGGAATAAAGTAGAGTAATCTGTCATTGGTTCATCCGTATTTCAACAGGGTGCATCACGAGCTCGAGTTTAGATTCACGGATGGATGAGGCTCAAACATCTCATTGATTCAGAATTGTTAGTTCAATAATCTGCTTATGTTATTTGGTCCATCTTTTCAGATAACAAGGAAGGAGGCACTTTGAGCTGGATGATGCAGCGAGAACTCGGCTTAGACGGCAAGATACCTGATGAGGAAATGTAAATGAATCGATTTTTTTTAGTTTTTAAAGTTCTATCTAATCTATAGCTTAACATAGATACAGAGGATTTCTAATCTTTTTAGGCTGCAATTAACTATTCAAGATTAATTGGTACACTTCGCATGTTTAGAACTTTCTAGATCTCGTAACCTTAAAGTCTTTCTGCAGTTAAATGCAAGATTCTTGCTAATACAGTTCTAGTTATAGCAGAAATAGGTATCTATCTAGTGAAACTTTCAAAGAAACTTACAGTGCGTCTATTATATTAATATCCACATACAAATTTCGTTTTATTCTATCCAGCAATATGAAACACTAAACGAAAATTAAAGATGATTGTCGAGAGCAATTTACAATGGAGACGCACTAAACGTTTAATATACTAGGTACAATTGTTACAGAAAATACGACGAAGGGAATCAAAGCGATGTTGATGAAGAAATAGCGATGCAACCGCTTCTTCATGGCAAAGATTCTGAGAAGATATTCAAAGTTATCGAGTAAGTATCATCGCTTTTATACGACACACAAAATTCGACTATCATTGAATCTTTAAATTCAGTTGTAGAAAGTTGTATAAATTAGCACCGGACCATCCAATAGATGATGAGTTTTGAAATAATAGCGAGTGAATATATTTTAAATGTAATGAACTTGATACTAGTATAGTATATATAGCATATTTTATTTTCAAGTTTTCTTTATCACTGAAACTGATAATCCAGATTAAGTAAAGTCTAAGTTATCAAGAGACAGCTGCAAATACAATGAAACTATTTAGTCCTATTATTAGAAAACAAAAATGCATTTCATATTTCGTGGACTCGATAATAATAAATAAGGAAAAATTCGATGACACTGTTGATTTTTCGCTCATAACACAATAGTTTGTAAAATATTAGTATGTAGTTAAAGTGATCTTGTTATTACTATCACATAATAAATTAACTTCAGGAATTGTATCATTTGGTGATTGGTTATTTATTATCTTTAACGTTCCCCTTTCGAGTAATTCTTTGTTCGTGTTTTATTCTGTGTCGTAGATGTTAACTTGTATGTTTTAATAAATTAAATTCAAATCATGGCACATTAGAATAATTTAATTGTAAATGTTCGACTATCTTTATACTCTTGCCTATGTTTTATTTAGCTGCTGCCAATATGTAAGTAATAACAGGCCTATGAGATAGCATGATATTGTCTACAGATTATATTAGTTGTATTTTTGTTATTGTTTATTAAAATCCAGGTAAATAATATTTATAGAACTCAATTTATTTGGTAATAATAGTCTAATGTTGATAGTGTAGATATTAGTTGATAGTGTAACATCTGAATGTGATGTAAACGGACCATTATTTATTACTCCGTCTCGTATATTAGACATTATTAAAAATTATTGAATAAAAAAAAGTTTTTTGTATTTTTTGTAGAATGTTTATTTATGTAGTAATGATGTAACTAAAGTAATTTAAAATATTTTATTAAGGTAACCGCCACCTGGCGGGGTCTCTAGGAACTACTATCTAGAATCTCTTCTAGACATGCAAGTAGCTCGTAACTCCAGTTTAGGAATAAAATCTGTCCGTAGATGACGTTCTCCTAAATTTGTATTTGGAAAATCCCACTTCTATAAACATAATTGATTTTTAATTACGTATAATACTATTTTATTTTAATGCTCTTAATTTATCACCGTTATTATTATGAAGCTTTGTAAATATGATGAATAAAGTTTACAAAGCATATATATTAATTATTATATATACTTAACATTTCATATATTCATATATATTTACAAAAGAAGACACATTTTACTTAACAATAAAAGAAGCTTAAACTATCAATTAAATAATGTGGAAAAAACATTTACATATTAATTATATATTTGCATTTGCAAATGAATACCCAAAATATAATATTTTTCTTAAACTTTCTCAATATTTTGTTTCTATTCATATTATGAATATATGAATAAATTTGGCACTAGTATAAAGATAGTTAATACTGTGAACGTTTGCAGAAAAACGTCCAACGATTTAATGCAGAGTATGCGAAACAGCTGTAAGTTTGTTTCAGTGTGTTGTGATTGTGTAATTAGTAGGTAATGATAGATTAATTATTAATTATGGTCATTATTACTAATAGTAATTATAACTTGTGTGTAGATTTTAGCACGTGTTTAGAACAATCATGTAGAGCCCCTCATTTACACTAAGCACTAACATTGAGTTGTACATATTGCTATTATGTGTGATTATAATTATAATTACGATTATTTTCAATGAACCAGAGAAATTGGGCTATTTTTGTCGAAGAAACTGATTATAAAATGTTGGTAGGTCGTGAGCAAAAAGGAAATTTTAACCTTTGCTAACTAACAATCAGTGCATCGATAGTATTTTTATAAGGAATTCTATAATATTAAGCTCATAATAATGCTGTATTGTATGTTTCATTAAATATAAAGATTATGTATTAAACATCTGAAGAAGTATAATTAAATTATTAATTATTTTAAAGCTTGTAATTAAATCATGGCGAACAATGATAATTATTGGAAAAAATAAGAATTATAAAAATATTTTTTTTATTGGTAATTAAAATTGTATTGTTCGAGTTTCTATGCGCTTTTGAGTTTCCTATTTATTTTTAACTGCACGGTATTTTTGGCGTATTTCTAGCATAGTTTACTTAAAGTATTACCAAACAACATTGAGTTGCATGTGATAGCAATGCTTTGATGTATTTATCAAACATTTTAACTATAAAGTAGTACTTCTTTTTGAAGTGAATTTTCTTTAGCCGCGCTAAGCAAAAATTCAAGGTCATGATACACGAGTTAGGGCAATGAGCCTGCAACATTTTTTAGTACCAATATCACTGCATAGATGGCATTGAACTCATAATATGAAGAACAATAATTATTTTTGGTTTTATATTAACAATAATTTGAGAAGTTTCACTTCAAATATGCGCACATCGTGCACACAACCTTTGTTTATTTAATTAAACGCTCGGCTCTGAACCGAAGTCCATATTTTTATTCCTGTTTTATATACAGATCGTGACAAAACGCCGAGACATTACAACGCGGTACCTTATTGTGTGGAGAATCCGGCGGAGCATCTTATTACTCGAGTGAGTACGACTGATAATTGCAATAGTATAATACCGTTATACTAGCAACCTGCTTTGATGGAGGCCGACAGAGGCTGATATAGCCAACATCTATTCGATATAATGCAGTTTTGAAATAGTGATATTTTTTCTCAAATGGGTGCCGCGGTTTCGGAGATTACCTATGTATACACACAAATTTACAAAATTCTCACACTCTCTTCATAATATTCGTTTTGGTTCTTGTTTAGTATAAATTATTAGGTTACTCCATGCAAGTGTATGAAATGTCAATTTTTTCCTAACGAGCACAATTTATTTATGGCTTTACAATATGTTACTCAACTGCAGGCGTAGTCGGGAGTCAGATGGATGGTCGCTATTAGTGAATTAGATTTAATTAGAAAATTAAAAGCAAATTATTATATATATAAAATTATCCCGGTTTTTATAACATAGATAACAATCGTTAAGTCATGTCCAAGACATTCGGGCGACATTAAAACTGATAGCGTCCGTGATTGATCCTTCTATTCTGCAGCGAACCAGCGAAGTTAATACTCTGTAAGACTCCTCAGCCACGAGGAGCATTGAATAAAATGTACAATATGGTATGTTCAGGTGTTGACAGACCAGGGTCTGGGCAAGTATTGTGACAAGGATTTCATCCAGAGCACCTCGCGCGAGATGCAGGAAGCGCTCGACCTCACCCAGGAGGAGATGGACACGTGAGGAAATACCTATACTTTTGTTATAATGCTATAGCCAAATTACTGTAATATATTTATAATTGTTTTTTATACTCACCTGCCACATTTTGATGTGGTATTCACTACTTATCAATACTCTAATTAATTTATCGTTATCGTTTATTTTAATTGAAGTTCCATATTTCATTGTGGATGTGAAAAAATGAAATAAATTAATAACTTGTTATACTTGCAGCGCCGCAAATCAGATTATTTTACAAGAAAAAAATATGCACAGGACTCGGGATAGCGGTAATGAGGAGGTAAATTACTTTGATTAATTAAATAAATTAATTTGCTGTATCATTATTAATTATTCTAATTTACGGAATGTAGTAAGGTGATTTGTCATTATGAATTATTAAATTGCTCCAAAAATTTATGTATTGCGTGTATGTGATGTTTGGAAGGGGTTAAGGCCGTAGTCTGTCACGCTGGGCAGCAGCAGATTAGCACTGATGCACATCTGAGACCATTAAGAGATGTTTCTTTATAAATATTGTCTGCTGAATTAAGAATATTTAATTTTTAATACTCACACAAATGTGCAAAATTAGTGGGTTCATGCAGAGATTCAAGATGTGATTTTACCTTTAGTAACGGTACAGTACGGGAAAATTACTGTTTAACTGGACATTGTAATTGACTCGTGTTTGACGACCTACTTGTATCTCCGTTATTAATACCTGTCTACCAAAAGATAGGTTCGATTTTATTTATATAGCAGATAATTTTTTGTTGTCGGTGTTTATGATGTTTTATTTGTCTGTCACCTGTGCAGTCATGTCGCAACACAGAGAATCCTAATTTGGGGGTTTGAGCATTTACATAAAAACGACTTTGTTTACAGGAATTCATACTTCCCCGTCAATACCATCCCTTCCACCACCCGCCGATGCAACCCCCGCCGAGAAAAAAATAATTCAAAACGTTGGTAATGTTTCGGTTTCATTTTTACCCTATGCAGGTTGATACCTGTACAGGATTTTTACCCTGCAAGGGTTTGCGACGTCATTCGTCGTATGATGGCTGGCGGAGACGGATTTCTGGCAAAATTTGTATATAAAATTCTGTATAGCTATGTAAAGTTCTAGGCTTTTTTATTATTATACCGTTTTCATTTGTATATTGTATAGCGGATTGTATTTTTTGTATTCATTAATTTATGTTTTGGCATAATAAAGTTCCAAATAGTTCTATTTAACTGAAAAAAAGAAAACAATTATTGTATCGTTTTTGAGCTTCATTTCGTATTTTTCAATAATTTTATTGTAGTAAATACAAATATGGATACGGGATTTTAAGATTAGAACAATATAATTATTAATATATATATAATTCTTAATTTCCGTCCAAATTAAGGACGACTCCATTTTTTAACCGACATGAAAATATATTTTTGGAAAAAATAACACAAACCATTCTCATGTTACGTTTTAACCACATGATTTTTAT
>DWPT01000688.1:0-22259 GCA_018251895.1 Agathymus mariae mariae
ACTAGATCATTTAATATTTAGGATGATATTTTAGTAGTTTAAACCTTCAACGCCAATCACTTCATAATTAATGAATTTATTTATATAAAATACTAACACTACATCTGCACCTGTAAAGCTGAATATTTAACTTTAAGACATTTATCGCGTTGTTATATTTTGTGATACTAACACTTTATTGTTATTAGGGTTAGCAATATACCATAACAGCAAACGAAGTTATTTCGAAACGTACCTGAAATGAGATAAAAACGATTAAACAATATTTTGGCGTGTAAAGCGCTGCTCCACCCTTTAAGCCAAGCCGGCCTGGTGCTCGTGGTGCATCCTACTTAACAATTAAGATGATGTCAACAGGTCCTCCCGGTTACAGGTCAATGACTTTGTACAACCTAGATAAACTCTCGAGGTTTAAATAATCTTTTACTTACTTGGCTGGCTAACACTCTACTTCTATAATTTACCAGAAAATGTCTTAAATATATCAGTTACAGAATCGAAAGCCAGTATAAGTGGGTCTCCCGCTTCGTTATGCCTGATGTATTAAGTAATATCTACCGGTATAAATGGTCAAGGATGTATTACCAGCGGCGCTTTTGCTTATTTATCGCCTTTGACTGAAAAATGCTATTAATCAAATTATTGAATGATTTACCTTTTTAAGGGTAATTTCCCTTTTTAACATGCATTTAATATCTCAAAATAATTATAATTTAAATTGTAAATTTAGTACGCATTTCCTAAGAATTCAATTAAATTAATCTAAAATAACATTCAACAGTTAAAATATTACAAAAATAACAAAAAAAAAATAGACAATTTTTGACGTACGACATCTAGTTCCCAAAATGGCATACCACGGACATATTTTGTGTGAAACTTCTTATGTCACGTAATTCCGACATTCACGTAAATCTTAAATTCAAAATGCGACAGACTGTATCATTATACCCGCATGTAACCAAAACCGCTTGTGTAACATTACAAAGGTATCGAATGCAACGCAAAGCAAATTTGAATATCCAATAATATTAATCAATGGTAAATAAACCGATTTCCTTACGGTTCATTTGATGGCAGACCACCGGTACCCGTTGGCAATAACAATTATAAGGAACAGTTTACGTGTATCCAATGGAAATCTCTAACAGACTGGACTTGCTCGACGTGTGCTTCTTACAGTGAGCGCCACTGAGTTAAAAACATTTTTTTATCATTATAAACTTGATCTCTAAGCTACCATTTTTCTTAAGCTTCGCTTTGGTGTTTTATAATTAGACGTATTTTAGCTTATTCGTTTTAAAGTACCAAACGAATGTCGAGAAAATGCAATCAAGAAATGTTGTTGTTGTTATTAAATTAATTTATAAATAACGATTTACCCGAACTAACTTTGGTTCGCTATAGCAAAATTAGAATAAGGGATTTTTAGGTTCATCGGTTCAACCATCAAACTAATGATTTAAATATTTAAATATACCTTTGAAAAGGCAAATCAAGCATTTTCTTATTTATCGTCGCATCATAACATCAAAACTATAAGAAACAAAAAAAAATTATTGCATCTTTTAATTACACTGTAAATTACAATCCATAAAAAATTGTAAAAGTTTATCAATTGTACGGAGATACTGTACATATTAATATATATAATTTTAGCATTTAGTATTTTTTTATACATTTGACAGATTATTATATAAAGTTATATGTAACACACGTTACATATAACTTTATATTTAAATATATTTTATCAAAGCACTTTACTAGATATGACCGGACACATATGTAACTCCTTAACGGTAAGGGGCGAAGGACTTAAATAATCATAAATTACTATCTTTAGTTGCATAAACATGAAACATCATATTTAGTTTACAATATAATATAGACGTACAAAATAGGCATTTTACCGTCATATAAGTAAGCTATGTCATTGTAAAGTTGTACACGTCGATTCGATTTTCGCTTTAATTACTCCTTTTTTAGTATAAAGATACATAATGTGGACAGCATTTGAAAGTTTTCTGTGACTTTTCTAAAGATGTGTGAAGTAGAGTCTAGTATTTTCTACAGTCTTCGTTATCCGATTCTTGTAATGACAATTTAAGGTTATGAAGTCTGTCAGTTCCGCCCATGTTATGTATTATACATTGATGATGTAACTGTGATTATGTATACTTTACATTACGAATAGTATAAATGTACATTGCCTGATTATTATAATATAACTCATATAGTTCACAACTAATGCGGTTTTTAGTTCTAAAAAGCTTAAATCCATACATTCAACATTGAAACTTTAGACTAAGTTTTGATGATAATGGTCATTTTATTACAGTATAATGAAATGAATAGCAGTATAATTTGTCCAAGTTGTTTATGTTAACAACAATATAAATTTATTTTGATGTTCCTGCTAATACATTATGATGTTATTACTATACATGTGTTAGCATATATATATATATATATATACTGCTTGCTATCATTTTAATTTGTTTTGTTATGAAAGAGCGGGGTCCCCTAACATAAGAAAATTTAAACGCTCGGAGAGCGGCTTCAACCACTGCATATATAAATCTCTATAATAATAAACAGTTTAATTTTTCTTTATTTATGCAAGTACCAAAAATGTTATTATTAATAATGAATAAGATAATAGTAAAGTAAAATCAGTAGTGGGTATAGGATTAGTAGAATTAAATAAGTTAATGTAAGTTTAGAAAAGAGTTGGCTTTGGTCTCACAATGCAATCAAAAAGCAACAATACATTACTTCGTCATTCCCAAATCTATCTCCGGTGCTGGTTATGCACTCTGTTGATCAGCAGACGAAACAAGGCGGCTGGTCTTTACCATGAAATGTAGCTAGGCTCTCACAGCGTAATCTCCATGATACTCGTGCAACGAAGTAATTTTTTCTACCTGCTTTGTTGGTCTCCAACTTTACTTTGTAAAATGTTGTGACGTTTTCTCACAGGTGTGCTCCTGGACGATATTTAGATGGTGATATTACAAATATCTACCGGAGATGGTGATCATTTACCTACAGATAGATAGTCTCTCTATAACTGTACCGGATTTTTAAGAAAACAAAAAAAAAATACCTTGTAATTAACCTACATTATAATTTATACGTAACAATAATTTCGGTTCAAACGATATCAACTCTTACGGCGTAACGTTGATAATTACATGAATTGTGGAATTATCTAGCAAATAATCCATACACATTGTACAATGGAGTGATTTAGGTTTACAACTTTCTATCGTATGTTGAGCACATAAGATCTTTAACTAATCTGTTATTTAATATCTTCATAAGATTATCTCTATTTCCCAGACGATTTGTCCTGTAATAGCGAGAATAAATACAAACTGTATTTAACAGTTTTATAATGGGACGTTTTCATTAGTTTGACTCTAAGGAAAATTGCACTGTCAATGATCAAAACCATAGATTATTATATCTATAAGACATGAAAACATATTTCAACATTAAACCATCGCTGAATATTAATAATAATTACATATCTAATAACTTGACTAATCGTGTTAATTAAACCTCGCCACCGACCATGAAACGTAATACCAAAGGGTTTCTTGCCGAGATGACACCGGAAGACTTGCTATTTATTACACGCCCTTGGACACTGTGACCCAAACACACAAAAAATATTTGAGGGTGGTGCCACCTGGTGAATAAATAACCATAACTACATGCACGAGGACCATTGCTGATAAACCAGGCGTTACGGAGCCCAGCGACAGAGGGACAGACAGTTTTCCATAGCCTCTTTTATGTTTCGGTCAGCAAAATGCACCACAGGAGAGGCAGGCTGAGGCTCAACAATGGATGGAGCTCTGTAAACGAAATATCTTTTATGCAAAAAATGCAAGTTTATATGCATAAGACTAATCTCAGCAACCATGACAACTATATGAAAAAATCTTTTACCAATTAAAAGGTACTCTGTTCTGGATGGACACAGGCTATTTATTTTACATCATACTCTACTGTATTATATGTATTATAAATATTAAGTTTTTATTTTTTTATTTTTTTCACCTTTCAAAACGCTTTACTTTGTATCTATAGATTAGATCAATAACAAATTATAAAATAATGTACTTAAAAAAATTAAGCATTTTCGTTTATAATTGGTAATTATTTTTTTCACCTTTCAAAACGCTTTACTTTGTATCTATAGATTAGATCAATAACAAATTATAAAATAATGTACTTAAAAAAATTAAGCATTTTCGTTTATAATTGGTAACTATTAAATATTAAACTTGGTTTTTATAGTAATTCTTATTAAGAACACTCGAAATACGGGATTGTAAAAAGTCACGCGCAACTAAATTACTCACGAGTAGGTAATCAGAATTATTTCAGAAGTAAAATAATACTGTAACAATCCTGGTTCTGTACAAATGATATGTTTTACTTCCGACTCACATTTCGACATAGCATCCTGTCCATAGGTTCGCTTGGAAACTTAAAGCAGAACAAATGACAATCGTGGTTGTGCCGGCGTCCGATGTGTAAGACATTTAAGCGAATCGGACCCTTTTTGTTAGACATATCATTTAGACAGCTCACCTGTGAAATTCCATACAGTAATACTGCAAAGTTTTTTTTTTATGTAAAAGACGTACAAACAGTCATACGGTTCACGTTTTAATTTTAAGTCTGTTAAAGTGAACAAGTTTTACGGTTTGGATGTCCTTGAAGGCAGAAACCATTTTATACCTAATAGATATGTTTGCTACTATTTTATGGTACATTTACTCAGAGGCTTCTGCGAAGTTTATGAGTGAAATAATTGATATCGTATTTGTTATTAATAATCGTTTACCGGTATCCGATATCGGATACGTGTTTGCAATAAGCCTCCTAGCATCGTACAAAAGGCTACGGATGCCATTTCTACTTGAGAAGAGCTGCGTAAAATCTACAACTTCTTTACATTGTAGAGATAAAACGTGTTAAAAATATTAGTGTTTAAGTGTCAACGGGGACGAGTTTTTGTCGCTTCTAGACACTAGCCAAGTAATAAGTGGCTTCGTGTATACGTAAGTCCCGTGTAATATTACGCAGTGTACGGCAAATATTTTGCTTTCTTCATTTGGATATTTTGTTATGTATTCAATAGTTTATTGAAATTATATACAATCTATCTGTATAATAGACAAGTAACAGTCGAGTCATAAGCATCTCATATTGCTTGCTATTTTCATTAGAAGCAAATCGTTTCAATGTAATGACCCATACCCTCTTCGTTCGGGTTGAAAAATTAATTGTGTACTAAATATGCTACATCCATCTGGAATAATTCACCATGGAAATAGTAAAGTTTTTAACCGATTTTAAATGAGCAAGATTTCCTCAATTCGGTTGGTTTTTTATTTTTGTTACCTCAGAATTCCTTCATATATTAACCGACCTGGAAAATTTGTTTTTTGTTTGAAGGGGTATCTTTACGTTTAGATCCACTTAAATTTAATGGAAAAAGAGCCACCCGTCATGATGAAACTAAGAAATTAACCTTCTTTAAACTGAAGCCTGTTTCTTTTATTATTAAAATATGTGTTTTTAAATAGCTGCTGTAGTTCTTAAGATATTTCAGGAATAACTTACAAAACTCATAAATATATTAAAAAATAAATGATAAAATATCATATATTACCTTATCCGTTGTTTGTACCTTGAAGAACTTCAATTCAAATAACTTTACATTTTATTTAGAAGTTGTTGGATCGCCAATAACATAGGATAGTCTATCTCAATACTTCCGTCTATCGACATATCTACAATCGACTTCAATTTACACAACCGCCGTGTGCGTAAACAACATATCTACAACCAACTTCAAATAACACAAGTATGTTACACCCAATATTAAATTTGTTGTTCAAGTCCAGGGATGTTTTGGAGTTTGTAATTGGTAATCTTAAACAAGACTATCGGGTATCCGAAATAAAAATATATCCGGATCCTTATCCGAATCCGATAAAAATGCATAAATCATTTCGGATAGGGGCAGCCTAAATGAAACACGTTATGACAAGTTTTCGCCGGCCGAACATTTACACTAGTCGTGTCATTCTCATTTTTACACAGTTATTAGTAAATATTTAATTTTTAGAAATGAAGTTAAACTGTTTCTTTGTAAATACATTATATATTTTTTCCAAGTCCAAAATAATCTAATATCAATTCAATAATTTCATATCAATAACCATAACCGAAACCGGTTAAATATTATTCATTTACCCGTATCCTTATCCAGAACCAAAATTTCATATCCATAACATCCCTAATTACAACAAAATAAATATTAAACAAAAATTGTCAATATCATGATATCACTTCTTTTTTTTATTTAATATTAAAGAGACTTTGTCGCTGTCCCGTATATATCACTTCGTAATATCGTCATTGGGAGTTAAAAACAATCTGGAATATTAAAGTAATTTCTTATACTTGTTTTATACACAAAATATCTAATTAAATACACAAGTTCAAATACTTTAATATCTTTTCATAACGAGGGCTTCCATCATTGGGGCGATATTTTAACCGACATTAATCTAAGCATAAAAAATGTAACTTGATGTCCTGTTGGAAATCACTCAAAGATATTTATGTAATACACCCTTTTTTAAGACAACTTTTAATGACAGTTTTATTCGCTCCGCCTCAATGTCTTTGGTTAAATCTTTCGGTGGCTCAGTCATTTCACTAACTGCATATTTTACTTAGAGGATTGTAAAGTGTAACAGGTAAATGTTTTAGCTGCGGGTAATATTTTACAAATAAACCCAGTTTTGGTTGAGTTCTAAAACGTTATGGAGGTGCTAAACATTTCGTTGCAATGTTCACATGAACGCACTAACTACGTGGATAAATATTATTATATGTAGAGCGCGGAGGCAGAGTCTACCCATATTTGTTAAGCTCGCAAACTGATAACATGTAACGTAAGAATAAAAAAATTAGCGTTCATTTTTACGTTTGTACTCTCAACTCAACATTAAATAAACATATGTAAATGCAAGAAATAATTCACAAAATTCCACGACACGAGCATATTTCTCATTAATGTCCGCTCTACTCAGCAATCGAAATTGGGAAGTCTCTTTCGGCAGTCAGCTTTATGAATAACTAGACTACGACTACAATTTATAAATGAATAGCTGAGACGGTGAGTGTTCAAATCCACCCGTGAATATCCTTTTAGAGCCTCCCCGATGCTTTTCCAGTCCAGAACGTATTGCCAATCCCGAAAACGTCGTGACATCCTCTATCAAGTTTTGTTAAACCAAATGTGTATCATTAAGCCACAGGAACGTGAACCAATAGGCGTGAAGTGTTCTGCACCAAAAAAAGGTCAGGAATAACCTTTAACGCATCGTCACTACCCTCTCACGTTTCTATTGTGCAATGATTTGTTTAATGTATTTTTTTTATCTAAGAATTATCTAGTTTGGTTGTTTTAAGTGTAGAAGGGAAATAACATAATTTGTTGACATTTTTAAATAATATACAAATTAAAAACAAAGCCTCTGTTTATATCTAGTCTGTGACAAACTTCAAAAGTGACACATCAAATGTGTTATTTACACGCGTGGTTACAAAGTGTACCGGATTTTAACCTTGATACTCTACTACGTACACGTATTTATTCTGTACGAATTTATTAAAACATTTTTTCACTTTATACCGTTGCTTATGCATACGAAATATTTTAATAAAATCCTTTGTTGTAGGCATATAATGTTATTTTTGTTTTATTTTGTCATCAATATAAATGAATAGATATGACCCAGCCAACAAAAATTTCTCACTGATTGTACTCGCTCACTCAATCATAACTACCACGGACCATAAACGAACTACGTTGTACTTTTGGCAATAATTTTATGTAATGCGATCAAATTAAAAGCATGAGGATTGACTTGTACACATGGCCAGTTAGTCAAATGGTTACCGTATTTTATATATTATTTATTGAAAATGCTAAAAATATAATTTTAAACAGTAACACCGAAAAAAAAAGATATGCCATTATTTTTCCTTACTCGAGTTAGGAATCGAAATACAGTTAATCGATTCTTTGTCTCAGTCTGCAATGTACTTCCCGTATTGGAGTAGTTCCTACACTGCCCGAAGACCTTCGGCATGGGTTAACGAATAATCTGATGACAACAGCCTACTGTTTAACGTGACTTCCGAGGTGCAGAAACTTTTGTTATTTCGTTTGCATTGACACACGCAACTAAGCTATCTGGCTTATAACGCAATAATTAAGTTACAATCAACTCAGACTTTACACGACACGATATTTAGGTGTCCTAAAATACCGTCATAAAAAGTTTATGAATAAAGTTATATTTGAAGTACTCGTACCGTACATACCTAAAGCAGGAATATCGCAGTCAACGGTTTATTAAATAAAGGCTCTAAGCAAGATTGTTTACGACCAATTCCGTTAATATTCACTTATGTATTTTCGCATATGCGTTCATGTATACTTATTACAATTTGCTAACAGTTGTGAAACGTTGATAAAGGCACTATAATGATGCAAGATGTTCTATAAGTAGTTGAAAGTTATAAGAAAGAAGTTATAAGTGTAAGATATGTGGACAGCGTAAATAGTTCGAGCATCTTGTAGCTCAGTTGGCTGACTCTACCCATCAAACAAAAGATTCCGGGTTCGATTTTCGGTCGTTATAAACATATATGTGACAAATAAATATTGATTCGTGTCGTGGGTGTATGCAATGTATCATTTGTATATGTCGATGCCAGCCCCGAGATGGATCTTAATTCGAGATAAATGTGTGATCTTAAATTTTAATTTATTGTTGATGATCGATATGACTTCGGATTATATAATTTTACTGATATATACTTAATACAAACTTAATACTTTTTTAATTAAAATATGTTAATGCTTGACAACAATCCCACGTGATGGCAAGTAGCGATGAAGTCATTTTGAACGCATAAACTCAGAAAAGCCTATTCATTCTCTTTTTGAAGACTCACGTCATACGTACTAGGGAACATCGACGTGGGCAAGCTATCCCAGAAATTTACAGTGCGCATGAAGAATAACGACGCAAACCTATAAGTCTTCAATATAAATAACAAATTTCTTCCTTAGCATTAATGTGTTCTACACTAAATGCAACACTTATTAAAGTGAAGTTTCCTGTCCTTATAAGCTTAATATTTATAAACATATATCTTGTAGGTACTTGTACTGTTAAATCAAAAATCAATTATGGCACTTCATTATAAAAACTAGCAAACTGGCGTCGTTTCGCTTCAGAAAAACTATGCATTGAATTAGGAAATAGCACTTGCATTACTTTAGGTTATTTTATAACTTTTTTTATGGACGAATTGAAATGAAATTTACTGTAAATATCAAGTGATGCTGACTGCTATACATTAGTGAAAACCATAACGAAATCGGTTAAACCGTTCTGAGATTAGCGCGCACAAACACACAAACACACAAACAACAAACAGACAAAAATTCTAACAACTATTGTTTGAAAGCGATCAGTTAGAATTTTGATGAAGATATTATTTTAGTTCAGTATGACACTAATGTCTTTGATAATTCACCATTGAACGTTCCGAAAGCCCATAGAACAATCTGGCATTTTACGGTTTGATGTACTATAATTGAAAAATATCTAATCCTTAAATTTAAAAATCGTAGATAACACTATAGTATGCCAATACGGAAATCACTCAAAAATTTCCGCATTTTATGATAGTTTTTATGTTTAGCATTTTAATCAAAATATACAAGAAGGCTTGGTTTGAGCAATCTCCCTCATATATACATATAAATAAAGGTTATCATTATTCAGGATCATCCACAACGGTTTATGATTTCAAACTAAACTGGTCGTGACATACTGCTCTTCATTGTACGTGTCTTAGGGTGTTTCTATTATAAGGTGTCTCTACAAAACCATACCTTGAACTTTCGGGTAAATGGTTAAATCAATGATAATCCGAGTAACAATATGAAATATATAAAAAAGCATTAAACTAGGCATACAACTTACTCATTCGGTAACTACAGCCAGACTTACAGTTACGTAGTAGTAATGCTGCGTACAGTGAGAAGAAAGATGTAACATTCGCTGTATTTGCTTTGATCATATTTCCTCTACCTTGGGCAAGTTTTTGAACATATTTTGAAACATTCAAGTCAGCTTACGAATTATAGATTCAAGATTGTTTGCATCTTAAATCAATATTACAATAATCAAACTACATTTTCCTTAATTTTTTCCATTTCTCATATTTAACATTAAATTCTCTTCACATAACTTCGATTACCCAAATATTCCGTAGCTACCTATAATTTGACGTGATTCTAACATGTAAGGTGTGTGTTATATCACCTTGAGAACTTAATTGCTCGTGTGTTACCATGTCATATTGTCCATATCAAAAGTATAATGTCTATTAATTTTATACCAACTATAATGCATTTGTAAACAATTTTCAATGTTATTTAAACGACCGTTAACTTTTACATGTGTGTGCGTGTATTGTTAAGCCTATATCAATGGTGGAAATTCCTGTGATGACAGAGTCTTCGAAATGACTTAAAGACTTTTAATATAACTCTATCAACTGACTGTTAGCTTAACATTCCCTCCGAAGCATGAAAGCACTCAGAGATTTTTTTTATGTAACTAGTCGACAAACGAGTATACGAGCCACCCGATAGTAAGCGTTCCCCATCACTCATAGACTTCAGCAACACGAAAGGCATCAGCGAAATATTTCCGCTCGAAAAGGAAATGGGGGACCCACATTATTACTGGCTTTCCGATACTGCGACTGTAACACATTTCACTGTCGGTTTTAAAAGGAGGATGGTAGTTTGTCGGGAAAAATACCATCGGTATTAAACCGGGTGGTACAGAGCCCTGAGATCCCCAATAGAAGAACCGTTTACCATAGCCAGGCTCGTTGTACAGCAAAGCCCATCATTAGCAGGGGCCGTTGGTTTGGACTCAAAAGATGGATAGAGCCCCTCGCACTCCATTTTCGGTTGCGTCTGTAGTTTTGTCACAAAGTCTACCAGTTCTGGTGGAAACATTCGGTCTAATAACGAAATAAATGTGTCTGTTAAAAGACGAGGATCTCAATAATTAATCCACTTATATTTATACGGATTTTTTCAACACAGAATAATTCACATGAAAGGTTTAAGATGTAGAATAAATATGAAAAAGTAAATGCTAAATAAAAACGAACAATCGCTTTGAGCTAATTAAGTATTTGTGAAAATACAAATCGCTTACTTAAACTGAAGTAAAGGCCCGTTGTAACAAAGTAATATCAGGTTTAAAAAAATACTTTATTTACTAAACAATTCACCATAACATCATATTTCCGACTCATTCACCGGTCAATGATATCTACATATCATTTCACCCACACACTCTTGTCCATTAGCTGACATAATAAAAATTAAGTGTGTCTACGTGTCAGTTACGCTACTTCAGATCTCGTCTCCGTGTGCGTAGGATGGCTTTTGTTAACACACAGTAAAGTTCAGTTATATTAAAATGGGACAAACGCCCCTTCAACTATGACTATGTATTAAAATATAAATAATATAGTTGTGCTGGAGCCTAATCTGTAGGTACATCGAATATTTTTTTGGAAATTTAATGAAGGTATACTTTTTTATCGATACAAAAGTCGGAACATATTCTTTTTCGAAAATTTGGAATTATGGAATAGATTTGGATTATTCTTGAGATATTTGGAACTTATAAGTCATATCTTAGACATATTTGTGGAAGTTTTCAAGGCGAAGCTATAACGGGTTACTGGTATTATATAACAATCGAAGACTTAATATTATTTATAGGAGCATCGCGAAATATTGAATCACTTTCGGTATGATTGAAAATGCTGTACCGTAGTTAATGTTAATGCCATTCGCGTCCCAGGCCAACCTACCGTGAGTGCGTTAGCATTTATAATCACTATAAGAACAAAATGCTGTATAGAAATAGTTATTTTAGGTCTAACACCATAAAAATATTTAGTATACACGATAACATAACTTTAAATGTTATATAATAGATACATCTAAGTATAAGAGTTCATCAGTGTCGAGATACACTCGACGATGTACGTAATAAATACATTTACAAGTAAACATTTTACTTCACGCGACATGTAAATCGTTTAAACTCTTAAGCAACCACTTAGACAAGTGCTTCCAAGTGGTGACCATGTCGTCAGATGGTCACTGCGATAATCCGGAATTGGTCACTTACCTCAACATGACTCATAGCACTTATGTTTTAAAAATGCATTTTCATGTACGTAGTGATTGAGTCGAAAATTTAACATTTCGTAAAACGGCAAAGATGAAATAAAATCATGAAAATATCGCTTTATTGAATAGATATAACCAGTATTGAATAGATAGCGACCAACTCGTCAAGTACCCTGTTACTTTCTTGGCCGGCAACATGTCGGTGACACCTCACTACACAGTGCGCATAGTACAGTACGTTTATACGGCGGTCGCTACTTACCACGACCAAGTTAAAAAAATATGATAATTCTATATTATGATCAATTTATAAACGGATTATGAAATAAGAAACGTTACTCAACAAAGAATTAAACTTGTGAATAAATAATTATGTTTTATGACTTAAGGTGAATTTATAGAATACTCTGGAATTTTATGAAATTATCAATTCCTGGACCGAAACACGACAGATACATGTCTTAAGAGTCGGAATTTCGAACACCCATGAAACATAGTTTGAGGGCATGTTAAGAACCATCTTAATTATGAGAACTTTATAGCTTCGTGGAATGTTAAGTGGTTGGGAGATATTAAGGAAATAACAACACATTTTATAGTCACCATTGTTACTAAGCATACCTTAGAAAGGCCTGTAACGGTATAATTTGTTAGTACAAATTATTTATTGGTATAAACGTTGCACGATTTATGAGTCGTTTTACTGGAAAAAATATTTAGTTAAATCTGGATGAGCGTGTTGACAGATAATTGAAATTCTTAGGTAAAACACAAAAGCTACCGACAATATTCAAACTTTCTAATATTGATGGATTTTAAATACTTTCTATTTCTATTGCGTGAGAAATAATTGCGCTAAAGTTCGACGAATATGCAAATCTCATAAATTGAGTTGTTGATTACAACTACGTTACTGACGACCTGGATTGTTAGAATCTATAAATATAATAGTTGTTATATCAGTGAGACATCCTGGATAAAAATCACCAGACATTTATTTGTCACAAATATCTGATCCAAGCGAGAAGAGAAACGGAACCTTATACTGAGTAGATAAAGGATTATCAAAGTTATTATTTTATGTCAAATTCTGGCAACGACAAGACTGCTCCTTATTGTAAATTATAACCATTGATAATAATCATTTGTAATACCGAGAAAGTTACCGATGAGTTGGCAACTGAGAATAATGTGGTGACACAGCTACATTACTGACTCTAAAACCTTGCTACCGACAAACATCGACAGCATAATGGCAGCTGACTTGAGAAAGATGAGCCATATAGGTAGTTTAAATACTTTAACTACATCACAAATGGAGTACATTAAAATGTGTGATACAGGACCCAGTGGCCTTCAAAAGTAGACCTAATAGTTGTAGTAGTGGATCTAGCAGTAGTAATAGATCTAGGAGTACTAATAGATCTAGCAGTAGTAATAGATCTAGAAATGTTAATAGATCTCGGATTAAAGGGGCTTAAGCACTTAGCCTCGGCCGTCATCCAGAAGTTTATGTCGGAAGTCAGCATATTATTTCATATCTATTTTCCCAATATTCTCGTCAATAATGGCGCGTAAAGAATGTCGTTTTACGCCACAAAAACCTATACTATGAAAATCAATTTGTTTTGACGATCAAAATTTAGTGACAAAATGATTGAAAGCGAAGCTCCGTCCATTCAGAACCTGTTATTGTAATAAGCTACAGATTATAGGTAACTTTATGACTCAATTTCCATAGCGCAACACAATTTCGAACAATGCTAACGACGTTGCTTAGAAATTTTATGTGGTTAATAAATAAAAATCTGGTAAGTACGAATCCGTGTCGCGTCGAATAAGATTCTGTACTGTAGATATCAGTAAATACTTTCATGTTTTCAGCTCAAACTTAAAAAT
This sequence comes from Agathymus mariae mariae, assembly GCA_018251895.1. Taxonomy (NCBI): domain Eukaryota; kingdom Metazoa; phylum Arthropoda; class Insecta; order Lepidoptera; family Hesperiidae; genus Agathymus; species Agathymus mariae. The sequence goes on from DWPT01000688.1 coordinate 14,246, forward strand.
AACGATAAGTCTTAAAATTTGTCTAGAAAAATGATAATGATTAAAAATATATGTATGTATTTTATTTATTGCAGGAAAATAAAAATGTTCTCACTAAAGATTTGTGTATAGCTTTAAATTTTAATTATACATTAAATACAATTAGTTTTTTCTGAATTGTAGAGTTAACAGTTTGGGAGATACGAAAGGGAAGTTAGGTTGATCAGTATTCGTGCCTTTTCCTTAATATATGTAAAACTATGTATTAAAAAAAATAAACATATGTGTATCCCTTGAGTTTTATCCATTGATATGCCAAGACAAAAAAAATACATAGTCCTAAATTTTTTTTTATATACGTAATACTTGGCCCCCAGAAATATTTTAAAATCGAATTTCGTTTATTTACTATTTAAGACCATCATAACCTTCGCTTATCTACTTAATTATTTCCGTCAAGTACGTTTCGACTGAGTCGGTTAGCATAAACGAACAGACAGGCATGCAAACCATCCTAAATGGTATCTTCATTGTTTACGGAATTCTAAAAATAACAATATAAAAGTAAGCTGGAACGTTCAAGATCATAAAATGTAAATAAAATAAGTATCTAATGAATTTAAATTAATTAATTGTTTTATTGTGACGTTTAAATAAAGTGCTTCTAATCTCATAATTTATTGCATAAAAAACGTCGTCTGTATTTTGCCTATGGTGGCCTAATGCTCTGATCGTCGATCGTGTATATCTTTAACTTTTCAACTTACGTGCATATTAGAAATTACTTTTCACTTATTTCTTGCTTTGAATGTATTCAAAATACGCAAATGCATTAATCGTATATTTTGTCGAAGATGTGAAGAACTTGGCCAATGTGATGGGTCTTTTGTACCTCTCATTATGAGCAGATTTCAGGGCTCAACAGTAGCAGTTGTGGGTTGTGACAATGCTCATGATAATGACAACGATGAGCTCCTCCAAGTTAGTATCGGATCTCATGAAAAACTAGCGAAATCATAACTGCCCATGTTAGTTGAGAGTACATCTGTACTGTTTAGAGGCCTTAAACGTGATTTACGAAGTAGACACTTAGGAGCAATATTTTCCAAACGATTGTTTTTCAAGATTTTCGGACACAATTTAATTAGAAGCCGCCATACTGCCCTATCTTGATTTCTACTTCAAGTTAACAAATATCCCGCAAGCTGATCTATGGTGCTTGAGAAAGTCTTTACACCAAAGTTATTGACCCCCAACTTTTCATTGCTCATTATAACCACCGAGCACATACAGTAACCTGGTAATGTCAATCCATATGTGATATCCGCACCATCGACGTTATAGTCATCAACAGTAATTCAATATCGATCATCTAAGTTATTCATAGTATATAATTATATATGGTTCAAATTTAAAAATTGATTGCTTCAATTTATTATTAAAGTATACGAAATGGAAACAGTACCTCAACAATAAAAAAATGTCTTGATTTTCAGTTTGAATAACGATAAACATAATTCTTATTATAAAGGTGTTTCAGAGCTATATCTCTATTTAACAATTTTACAGCTTTCTAAAGAATACACCTCGCCTCAACGAGTCTCTAGCACAGTAGTAGTCTAGCACAGTAGCACAGTCTAGTAGAGAAGCAGCAAGAAACGACCAAGGAGAATGACACACAATTGCAGAAAAGTCAAAATTAGATACATTTTTTACGTACTTAACCCTGAGTTTAATACATCCTCAACCTATAAAACATTAGTGATCAAATTGTCAAACAGTTGAATGATATCGGTGATCAATGTCAAAGCGGTACCACGTGCATTTGTCCATGCAAATGTACTCGTGACTACAACCACTTGGGTAACGGGTAAAACAGTTCTAGGTTTTGCTGCACCGCTGTCTGCACAAAAACTCAATTTGACCGGAGGGATCGTTACAAATCGGAATAGATAATCTCCGATGGATTACATGGAGGAACTGTTCGAAAGCAATTGTGGTATGTACTGGATTCGGAATATCTTCGACTCCTGTACCTCTGCATCGAAAAAAATAAAAGAGATTTTTTTCTCTTGAAAATTTGGTTTAATTGGTCAAACTGAGTTTAAAAGCTCTCTTAAATTAAATTTTGTACCAGAATCAAAATGGAAAATATTAAATGTTGTAAAACTTGGTGTCAACAGCACAACGCAATGGAAAAATCATCAAATTAGCTTTCGTATAAAAAAACGCATCAAAATCAACACATCTCTTTTTTATTCAGGACTTAAAATGAGAGTGGAAGAGACAAAGCCCGCCACACAGGAGAAAACCAAATCAGCTGACTTCATAATTCTTGCAGCACATCAACGAACACAAATATGCAAGTTTTAAGTCATGTTACATGATAATTAATTCCTAATACTCTCCCATATAAAAAAAACCATATAGGATTTAAATATTTCACCTCCGATGCTAATAAACTATAATTTTTTATCGCTGTTGAGTAAGGATTAATACAACAAGGCAATATTACAAAGCAGTACTTCCCCTCTTCTCATTTCCACTTACTACGTTTCAAATACTTAAATAACGAGAAATATTTTCAATACAAAACAATTGGACTTAAACTTAGTTAGTCCAACGGTATTTCTGAATACAATTTCCGGGAACGTTCCCGCATGGATGTGAGCAAAACGTCTACTGAATATTCCTGCAACGCTTCAATAAAATCAGTTTACAGCTCACGTTTGCTGGCAAATTGAGCATAAACTTAAGTGGCCTCATAAAGTTTAATAAGCATATGTCATTTTAAGTTAATTGAACTTTGATGTGCGTATGCAAGCAGCAATGAAACAAAAACATTTAACACGTATGTGTGTGTAAATTGTTTATCTATTTCATTTACTCACTACGCCTACTACTGAGTACTACCCACGCTCGCTACGCTTCGGGAAATTTGATTTTTTTCTTTCACAACTTCGTTTTTATTAGGCGTTCTATTATTCCTGGCGTCATACATATATATATATAAGAATAAAAAGTAAGCTTAGCGTAGCTTTAAAGATTATTGCATTCAGACAGTGACTAAGAATTTATTTTTTACTACAGATATATAGCCTATGCCTATAGATATTGTATCTACCAAATGATATAATATATTTAAAATATATATTTAATACAGGTGCCGTGATTATTGACGTTATCCTTTGCATACACAAATTCTTACAAAATTCGCATTCTGTTCATAATATTAATACAAATAAATCATAATAATTTTATTATGCGTCAATGTGACGACAGCCGATAGACATTAATAATAAAGATGCTCTATACTTTATTGTCTAGTGAAGAATAACATCAAAAACTAATTAATTCAAAATTCCTTGTTTATAAACTCCTTATCATATTAATTCCATTATATACGTCCTCGCCTTTGCACTAGTATAAGTGTATAAGAAAATACATGTCTCTTACCGACTAGTTAACCGCGGCTAATTGTTTTTATACTCTCTGACAAGAGCGTTTTTGTAACTAGAGAATTAGTCAAACAGCTAACTATGTAACTTCAATTTTTGACAATTAACTAAACGAATAGCTCCTAAACTATTCATGTCAATCTGATTATACTAGGTTATTAAGATTTATTCAATTATGATTCCCTTAATGGTTTCACTGTAACCCAATAGATCGCATCTTCTTGAGTGTCCTCTAAAAGTAACTCCGTGTTATATCCATAGATTACTAGGATGAGTTTTAGAATAAAAATACCACCGCCAAGAAGACCACGAAGACTACACGTAAATGTAGTTTAGCAGATTTTAAATATGCTTGTTTGCCAATCCCAAATAATTCCTACTAATAAATTTTAATATGAGGAGTTTTCAACTCTGAATCCGAATTGGTAGTAACTCAACTCAAATGGGTAAGGATTCCAAACAAGGCCAGGGCAGGCATGCATTATAGTGGCAGATAAATATTTGTTTCTCGACCGTTTTTGCCAGAGGTATCTTAAATCTATGAGTATATGTTAACCGGGGTACGGAGAATTCTGTACTATGAGTGTATGAGCATTTTGATACATTTAGATTCAAATTAGATTTCAACCGAGACTAATTACAAAAGCGTGATTTTGACCTCGAATTCACTACCAGCGTATGTCGCCTACCGAGTCAATACATTGTCAGGGGTCCTCGCGTAGAGACCACGTGAGTTCGATCCGTTGACCCATAAGCCCATGAGTCATAGCCAATAGTCATTGTGTAATAGCCTTGAATGCCGCATTGTTATGTGTGGGGCAGCCGTGTGAAAATATTTGCTATGGCCTTCATCGACGCGCTTAATTACCGCGTTATATATGGTTTTGACGTAGCAATACTATTCATATTGTATATATTGTACTATGCTGTTTGAATACTGCTTGTTTAAAGTGCTGTTTTGCTACAAAGATCGACAAGAAGATTGATTTTTACTGTGGTATTGAACTAGTACTATATATGCTTGTATGTATTAATAATATTTATATGCTCTAATCGTTGGATTAGGATTCCCGGTGTCACAAGCACATACAAAATTATTAGAATAAAAACAACCGAAGCACGCGAATAATGATAAATCTAATCCATGACCATTTGCTCGGCAGGTAAGGTCTCTACTGGACTCTAGGCCTCCTCAGTTGTGAGACAAAGCCCATACTATGGTTGAACCCAATCGCGTGCACTCAGTACTTTGACGAGTTATGTTGTAGCCTGTAGTTACGAATGTTACAGGTTATTATAACTGTTACGAGCAGTTATTCATTTAACGAAACGAAATTGTATCATTAATAAAAAATAAAATAACGTTTTTACATAATCTAAAGTATTCATGATAGATTTATATATTACAATCATGTAAAATGTTACCGAGTATATTTCTCTCGTATCGTTTCTTAATAAAAAATTGTAACTCTAATCATAATAAATCTCTTTCCAAGTCGTTATCCAGCGTCAAGCTATTAACCTACTAAATATATTAGTTCCCTTAACATATCCAAATAAATCTACCACCACAGTTGTATATAACTCTAAAGTATACGTTGAAATTATGCATAAAGCGGCAGCAAGTTGATTTTCTGATGAAAAAACGGAGGCAATTACGGTCGTGTGACTAAATATGGATTGAAGTGACTAAGGCTGGTATACACTGGGGATATATTCAGGCGACTAGTTAACAGTACCACCAGTTTATTTAGAAACGTATACCTATATATTTAAAGGAATAATAACGCCTCTATAATTTTGGATAAATTGTAGGAATACGATAGCGTGGGTGTATATTCCATTTGCCCTTTGATAAATTTTGACATGTATGATTTTATGTATTATTGCCTATGAGAAATTTTGTATCTTTGTTTAGTTTGACTTGTATTAATGTTACTCGCGTTTTACTAATAAAACAACTTTATTTTATACATAATGATAAAGATGCCAATGACATTATTTAACGAAGATGGCGACGATAATGAGGATGTAAAAGAATTCATTCATTTTTGTTCCATGTCAGATTACTACAGTGGTGGTGCACTTTGATGAAGAACAAAAAACACCAAGCCACACATATTCCAAGTCGCTGGACTCAGTACCGCCCAATTTAATCCAATATAGTATTGAACTGTGCTAGAGTTTGTTTACCTGGGCATATAACATGCTACTTTCAAAATCGACCCTGAAATTATTCATGATTGTTTTATCGTTTTCGGTTGCAGTATCGGAGTGAGTCATAAGTGGGTGTTTTTATGCGTTTTCATCCTCACTTTTTCTTTAAATAGACGGTATTCCGTGCTACAAACAAAAAAAACGGAGGTCTAGGTTACATATAGAGTTAATTAATCTTGGATGTTAATTCAGACATATTTAACATCCTAGACTATAAGACATAAATGATAAAAGTACTTGATAATAATCGCACAATTATCGCACCAATTACTTACCTTTATATCAAGACCTAATACTGTAAAGCTGAGGCTATTAGGTGCAAATGTCGCAATCATAATGTCAGTAATCGTGGCGACTGGCGACTAGTTGAACCAAGGATCCACGAGTTTTGTTTTAAATTTACAAAATTTGTGCGAATTCATAGGTTACATTAATGTATGTGATTTATAAGAGCCTAAAGGTTAAATTTTGCTGACTTCTTTATAGTCATACCACATTGAAGGTTTGAAGATTTTGTTTTGTGGGTTTCAAAGTGGGTCAATACATTTTATCTCAATATTATCCAGTTCGTCTATTCCACTCCAGTAAAATTAATTTTACCAAAATAATTGTCTACATTTTCATCCTTTCGCCAAATAAACGATTTATTAAATAACTTTATCTATGCTAATAATAGAGTATCTAAGAAATTGTTCAAATTTGTACATGAAATATTTTATGACATATCTAAATATGTAGACTTTGTTATCGAAATAGAGGTTTAGGTAAACGTATTTCCTTGGATTGTTTGTCTGCCTGCACGCTAAAATAATACGGATTTAGGTGATACTTGGCACACATCCCCTATATAATGGGGTCGCTATCTAGATACTTATCATACCAGGAAATGGATTAGACAACGCATAACTTTCCAAATTAAATTAAAGACGGGTTACTTGTTATATCTGTTACACCTTCAACAATTCCAATTTATAACCTGAAATCATCTCGACTTGTGCGGTTTGCTTCATCTCATATATCGCTCATTATCTACTTGCCGGGGACGAATAGGACATACAAAAATGGTAACGTGTTGAATACCCTGTCGACGATTGAAGTGTGAGTGGCGAAAGAAGAGACACGCGAGAAACCTGCTTCTAAATAGTAGCTGTTATTATATAACATTTATAGACGTGATGTCGATTATAAGTTTTCCTTTTCCCTGCATGACTCATCTTCATTTAAGTCGTGAGTTTTAATGATTGTGTATCTATAGTTTCCAACTCATTTTCATCTTTAAATTGTTAATTCGATGAGGCTATCAGTTACAATTATCATCAAATTTTTGAATGTTTCAATGTATTCTGTAAAGAATTAAAAAAACGAACTGATTCTTTATTTTTTCGTATTACAGCCCTTGCCACGTCAGCTGGTTAAAATAAATAAAAAATTAAAAACTGGACCACTTCTTGGTTTATAAGAGATCGCCCAAATCAGGTAGAGTATGGGATCTTTGGTGGTAAATTTGTTTATTGAAGTTTATATGACAAAATTGCTTTGTCAAAATTGTTAAAAGTGCTTTGTTAGATGAGATCTTAGCCCCTTTCTCATTATATGGCGTTGGAATCACACTTTTGGGTTCTTTCAGAATTTGTGATTAATTTAGAACGTTTTTATGTATATTCTTATGGTTTGCTAAAATAATAAATTGCTTTAGTTTATCTGGGTAATAAGTTATTCATTTCATTCATTATATATTTGAAATATGAATTATTTTCAAAATTATTCGATCCAAATTGATATACCGGGTGTTTCAACACGCTAACAAACTCATAAGTTTAGACAAAACGTGTATTAAAAGTGTTATAGAAAAATAGAGGATGTTGTAAATCATATACGTATTAATGTAACTATGTTGAAAAATCTATAAGTATTTAGAGAGTGCATGATTGAAAAAATATTTACAATTAATGAATAACAACCAATTTTTTTCTTAAAGTTCTAAATCGTAAATTTAAGCAGATAAACAACATTTTATTTATACATATACAATTTTAAGTGATCCCTTTTGCACATGAAGGGCATATGAGAAAAAGTGTAAGGGGCCTTTATTAACGCAAAATAATCTAATAAAAAAGATTTTTTGTCTGTTGTCTGTTTGTTTGTTTGTACTCGCTAATATCAGAAACGGCTTAATCTACTTCGATTTAGTTGTCACAAATGTATTGCAGTAAGCGTCACTCAATATTTGAAATTCGTTTCATCTCAATCCGTCGATAAATAAAAAGTTATAAATAAATTTAAAATAATTTAGTTACTATTTTTGCGTAATGCGTAAGGCATAGTTTAATGAAACAATGAAGTAAAAAAAGTTATATTTT